>JAOSBN010000005.1:2247154-2284972 GCA_027563595.1 Erythroxylum suave | reverse complement strand
AGATTCGAACTTGGTGGCCTGAGGCAAAAGGGTCGTAGTCTTAGGAGCTCTTAAAGCAGATTTCAGAACAACATTACTTTTATTTCCTTCTGTTGATGATGATGATGAGGAGGAGGAGGAGGGGGAGGAGGAAGAGAGCTGTATCAAGCCTTTTAACCCAACGGCCCCTGAGCTATTCTTTGAGCTTGCTTGAGCAGTAGTAGCACAAGTGGATTTAGATCTTCCATAGTTGAAATAACTCAGAACTTCCATTCTCAGGTACACTTTGTGAGTCTTCTCAGTATTTATGGCTTGTGCAGAGATGAGAAGAGATAAAAGGAAGGTATGTAACATTGAAGAAGTGAAAGCTAAGATTGTGAAGAGTGAGGCCCAAGTAAAAATCTACCGGATATTCTATATATGTATATGTATAAACTTTTCTTTTTTCAGTGACCACAGAAGCATTAATCACAAGCTATTTGTATTATATATACACACAATACAGAAAAGATTTTGTAAGAAATAAATTTAATGCAAATCATAGGCTAAAACTACATCTATATATGGACAAAAGTGAGTTCACATAATTCAATATTTATATATACACATATACATGTGTACTATATTGATTTCTTGTGAGTCATTCCGACAACCTCTCTACTAGTTATAAGTAGGACTACGTACTACCGAACTTACATATATTTATGTAAACCTCACATAAATGTGTAAATGGAATTTAACAAAATAATATAGGAACTGGTTAACCGAAATAGGGGATCTAATATTCTAAAATTTTGCATTGATCAGTCCCATTTCACATCAATTTCGACTTAACCACAAATATGTATAGTTGATATTAGCCTTCTAGGAGGTGGTCGAGTTGGTGGAGTGAGGGAGTATAGGGTCAAAAGATCCTATGTTTGAATCCTCCTACTTACACTATCTAGATCGAACTTGTCGTACAAAGCTTGCCTAATGCGGAGTACTCAATAGGCTATTACTTCAATCCGAAGATTTACTTAGTACACATCTAAAAGATAGCAACTCCAAATCCCTACTTAAAAAAAAAAAGATATTACTTTAAAAAGTATACCATTGGTATAATATGCCAATTTTTTAATATATGAGTTTTTAATGTATGTACTTTTTTTTTAACATCATAAAAACGTGTTTTTAAAAATAATTTGTTGAAAAGACCATTTGAATTTTATATTTTACATTATGCTCAATATGATACACGTGAAAATAACATCTTGTTAGATAAAATTAAGATGAACACTAATATCTTAATAATTTTAAAGATGCCGAGAAGCACCTAACATGCCTCTTTTTATACATAATTTTCATATATTCATGCAGCTTATTGAAAATTATGTTTATCGAGCTAAACGTATCATTGATTAAAAAATTCATAATTTTCATATATTCATGCAGCTTATTGAAAATTATGTTTATCGAGATAAACGTATCATTGATTAAAAAATTCAACTAGTTTAACCCGTTTAATTGTAAAAATTTTAATTTTTTTAGTTTAATTTACTTTAATAATTAAAAATTGATTAATCTGTTAATTAATCAGTTAATTTTTATAAATTAATAAATTGATGTGAAGTAAAACAAATTAATTAATTTTTATTTAACAATATTTTTTAATTAAACTTCAAAATAAAAATAATCTCCTTCAATCATAATTCAAATTCTTTAATTTTATTTAACGTTTAATAGTTTTATAATATTCTAATATCAACTAAATCATTTAAACCTTGAACTTTTTATTTTTCTCGATTTAATTTATTGAAAAAATTTCCACCGTATTTTTATATTTTTCTTCATATATAAAAAAATTGTGTTGCTATACAAGTTACTTATAAACATATATACACTATAAAGAATCACGCTTTTAAGAACACTGTATCAGATATTTTAACATTCCATATGCCTTAAAAATGGAAGTTTTAGTGCAAAGTAAGATGCCATGCTTCGATCTTTACCAACTCAACCCTCCCAATTTTGCCTTTTCCTTTCTCTGATTTTTATTATTAATAATTTATTTGGTTCCAAAGGGGAATTCTATGTAGAGAATGCAAAAAGAAGAAGTAGTAAAGCTAGAAAGAATCAAATCCCATTTTTAATGGTATAGAGGGAAGAGGAGAGTTGCTGGCTAAGATGCTTATTCTCATATTTTTAAGTATGTTTATGCAAAGTTGATGTTATTAAATACACGTGGTTTGACATTCTTTTATTTTAATTTCACATTTTATAATAATTATTATATATACATATATTTTAACTTTAAACGATCAGCTAATTTTTATTAATTTTTTTTACTTTAGTATTAAAATTTTTAAAGTTTTAATTTAGTCACTAATCTTTTAAGACATTTAATCAAATGTCAGGCCGATATCTATTAGTTAATCACGTCAATAAAAATAACATTTTAATTATATGATTTATATAAATTTTGAAAAGTTAATTATTAAATTGAAATTTTAAAAAAATTAATAGTAGATTGAAATTTTTAAAAAATTTGATATTTTTAAAATTGTTTTCTCTAAATTTTAATACGATGATATTTTGGAAGTATGAAAAGATAAAAAGCTATAATAAAAAAATTGTGTAATATATCGCAAAGAGATAAGTGATAATTTTCAAAATGTGAGAAATGAAATTTCAGAAAATCAAATTTAATGTAACTAATCAAAAACTTTTATCATGTGTATTTTGCAATAAACTTTTTGAAATGTAATAATCAAATATTTAAGCCATTAAAAGACATTTCAAGAGAATTAAAATAAAATTCAGGGGAGAAATTAATACAGTAATTGCTCAAAATCTATATATTTATCATTAATCTCTTTATTGCATACAAGCTCATCACTTATTATCAGAATCAAGCTTTTTGGCATAATTACGCATAAATTAGCAATTGACTCGTTTATTATCTCCTGTAAGACAATAGCTTTTAATTACAGAAACTTGATTATGCAATGTAAGTGATGCAATTACGTGACGAAAGCTAAGTCATACGGTCAAGATCAAAGATTCTAGTTGATCATTATGTGATCTTAGCCAGATGGAGATAATAAAACTTTCCAAGTTCATGCACGGAAGAATCTTGTTCTTTGATCTATCTTTATGTGTGTGTGTGTGTATGCATTACTATGCAGGATTAGGAAGAAGAAAGATGATGGAGGATTTTGGAAAGTTTTTGAAACCCCTTCTTTTCCTTCTCTAAGTCACATATCCATGTGTCACGAGGAATCTCAAACATAGTTGAGTTAGTGTAGAACTAGGACTCTTGTTTCGTCTATAAGACCAAACCCTTCTCTTCAAACCTTACAGGCAAAGCTTTCCGGCCGAACAACATATACTTACAGGTTTTTTCTTTTCACAACATTAACATGTCGAAGCTTCCGAGGAAGATCCCTTACCTTCTAAGGTTGGTTGAACTGATCTTCATGTTATCAGATCAATGTACTTATTAACTGTATATATACCTATTTATGTTAGTATTATTGGTTTTGTATGTGGGTTACTCTTCTTGATCATTTGTGATATATGTTTGTGTTCATGCAGCACGAGATCGCAGGTAAAAGCAACAGAAAACCTCAGCAACCAGAAAGTGGTGGCAACTTCTGCTGTGAACAAGACAAAAGACATGCCAGAGAATAGGAAGGAGATATTTTGGATGAGAGATCCAAAGACAGGCAACTGGGTTCCTGAAAATCATTTTGATGATATTGATGTTGCTGATCTTAGGAAGCAGCTCTTGTCGAAAAAACGTTAAACTATTTCTAGACACTGCTCTTTGGTTTCAGTCAAAAGGGGTTAAATAAAACATATAAATTTATCTGTTTCGCTTTATGTTTCTTGTTACATTGGTGTAATGGTGTTCCATTTCAACTTCCACCATTCGAGGTAATTTTAGTGTAACAAGAACATTACCAAACTAAAACCTTTCATGATATCTGTTCTTGGATTAAATTCCTTCACTTGTATCTGAATCTCTAAAGTGGAAAAATATCAGAATGTAACAATTTAATCCTACAATATTGTTAGGATATTTATTATGTCCTATTATTTAATCTTGATACTTTTGATTATTCGGTATTTAAGATAACGACTAAAAATATAAATCAAGAAATCTGACTTGAATTAGATTCTTGGATAAGAGTTGCTCTCAAATAGAAGTTTATCTTGAGTCAAGATTGGTGTGGATCACGTTCAATCTGGAGATATGGATAATGCAAGACTGCTGTGTTAGGTTTGCCTTAATTTTTCCAGCTCTCTGTCTTACTACGTGGGTAACTGTGTGTTTTCTCTCTTTGCAACAATTACGTGAGTGATTTGGAAGGCTTATGCGTGATGTTGCCAAGTGTGAAGATAGCCTAAGGTGTGTTGTTGTATGTGCGGCCCAGCTTCTGCACTTGAAACGTCATTGACTTAATGAAAGTTTGGTTGGGCGTTTATTTCGTGTGTTGTGCTTGATCTTGTTGCTGCAACATATACTCGTGAGTCACTTGGTAATGCTTTCGTTGTGATGGTTATGATGAGAAAGGTTAATTTGAGACCTGATTCCTTTTTGTGTGGGCTGAATTGTGGAAGGCTTGTGAGCGTTTCTGGTTCTCTGTATTGGTGTGTTTTGTCGATGATGAATGGGCAGATAACATGGTTTTAGTGTTCAGAATATTGGGAGACAGCTGAATATATATTGTTGGGCACGTGAACCATTCTATTTAAAAGGTATTATCGTGGACTGAAGGATAGCATGCGTGAACTGCAAATCTAGTGATCATACTTACGTTACTATTCAGCTGTGCACGATTTCTTTACTTTTTTTTCTGATTATATTAGGTATTTCAGTTTTGTCGGAATAATTTTAAGCTCCTATGACCCGTTCTTTAGAGTCTTAGAAGAGGTAAATCTGAAACCTTAAGATCTCTCAGGTCTTTACGTAGCTTATACACTTCTGCGCACAAAGAGTCGTCGCATACTGATTAGTCAACTGCTGATTATTTACTGTCCCCTTCTATCAGCCCCAGGTTTCCACCATCCTCAAGTTCCCAGTAGTTCCAAGCTCCCAAACTATTATTGGAAGCTAGACATCTGCAATTGATCCGACCAAGGAGCATTTTCAGGGGGACTAGAGGATCATCAACAGGGAATAATTCTCCCCGCCTCTCCTTTTGATGACTCGAACTTAAGACCTCCTACAAGAGAAAGACTTAAGTAAAGAGTTAAAACTAATTAGGCTACTTCTACTTGTCAACAGTCCATGATTTCTTGGTTCTATAGGAAGTTGTTCTTTGTCTTTTTCTCAAATGTCTTCTTAAGTGTTGAATAGTTTGTTTAATCACTTGAGTGATTTATTTATTGTTCTTAGTTTAAAAGATTATTGAGAAAAATTCTCTGTTGAAGTTAACACGAGTAGGTCGTGTTATTGGATGTAGGTTACCTTCACGGATAATGAAGGCGAGTGATAGTATCAAGGGTTAAGTGGTGTAGGCTTATTAAAGCCTTATGTAAAACAATCGTTGTCTTTTAATGAAAGTATTCATCTAGGTGAGGAAATAATGGTGTTGATTTATTTAGTCACATTTTACTTCTTTTGATTTTTGACTATGCTAAAAATGATTGCTACAGTTCGAACAGTTTGCAAAACTAATACACCAGCTATGGTTCTTGCAAATGTGATTCAGAATTGATCTGTTCAGAATCTGATACACTGATTATATTGCTGAAAATTTGATAGGATAATGTGGTAGCTTTCGAGAGGCTGTCAACTCTATGAACTGTTGTTGGTATTCTCAAACCTCCCCTTCCTGCCATAGCTCCATCCATTGTTTATACAACGAGAATTTGAGGATGAGGAGCTTCATCTCTTCCCACAACTACATCAGTCGACGTTTACTCTCCCATTGATACCAGAGTAACGCGTCACCCTCAAAGTCGACAATGGCAGCTTCTTACTCCTGATTTCATTCGTACACTGGTGGTGGCTGAAAAACCTTTCCACTTTGAAAATCCACCCATCTGGATTTGTCCCATCAAACATTGGCAATTCTAACATATGAAATCGGAAATCAGGCCTGGAACTAACAGTGGATGAGCCATGCATTCCCTCCAGTAGGCCACCTGTCTTGGGACTTATCACTTGGGTCTCCTTCTCCAGATTGGACATCAAAGATGAGGCTATTCTGACAGATTCTTCTTGCATTTTTATCAAATGCTCAAACCATCGGCTCATCGCTTGCACCTCGTCTTTTGAAGTTACAATGTTGCCTTGCTTAACCCCCGTTGCTTCCTCCGATGTGTCAATCCTCTGGGTCACATTTTCGTTGGCCATTACCCTTCCTACCAACTTGATAGAAATCTGAAATACTGATCACATTGCTGAAAAATTGACAAGATAATGGCCAGCTTTATGAGGCTGGTCCACTTACTTCTATCATTTATAGGTATGAGGTCCTAGCCGACTCTCCCTGTAGAGGATATATTCCTATAATAATTTTCAATAACAACTCCCCTCACATGCACTGCCTCAGGTTGTTAACCCACAAGTATTAGTTCCCAATTTCAACCACAAGTATCGGTTCCCAATTTTACCATTCTTATGATAAGTATAACAAACAGGTGGCATAGCAGGAACCAGTTAGCTATAGCTGCGAGTGTAAATTCCCACGGAAATCTTAATCCAGTGCAAGGGAAGTAGAAAGTTTATAAAGATCAACAAGCTATCGCATATACTCTACCAAAACTAGCTGCTTGGAGCAATAATTTTGTCCGGAGAAGACCAAACGAACGGTCTTCAGTACATTGACAGCTGCTTAATACAAGGACAACAACTCTATCTGAAAAAAATCCAAGGAAAGTCGTCTGTAACTCTACAGGTATAACTGAATGAGCTCATCGCTAACAACTGATGGAGTAAGTACGCCAAGATCAGTAAATAACAGAGTTAGATACTGGGGAGGAGTATAATCCCGAGCTGATGTTTCAACCTCGACCTTTGATGGAATTGGTACACCAAAATCGATCGGGCGCAAGGCAGGACTCATGTCCTTCTGATCCAGGGGATAGAGTCGAGCAAACTGTGATACAACAAATTGATATTAGACAAAAGATAAACAGTCAAGCCCAAGCAAGCATTGCAATGATGACTACGAGTACATTTAGCAGTTGACAAACGGAATGATTAGATCTTCCTACATAGACAGATTTGGCAATACCTTGTAACTTTCGGCAGCAACATAAACAGGTTTATTCATGCTG
This sequence comes from Erythroxylum suave, assembly GCA_027563595.1. Classification (NCBI taxonomy): domain Eukaryota; kingdom Viridiplantae; phylum Streptophyta; class Magnoliopsida; order Malpighiales; family Erythroxylaceae; genus Erythroxylum; species Erythroxylum suave. The sequence continues at coordinate 2,277,721 of JAOSBN010000005.1, read as the reverse complement.
TGAGCCACAAGTGCAATCTGGTAAGTCCCCATCATGTTGATTATACCTCCACTTTCAACTACTCCATCTGCTCCAACTAAAACCATGTCCACCTCATCCATGGCATATGCCACAGCTGAGTCAATGAGGAGTTTCACAGGAACATCAAGCTTGGCCAGTTCGTTGGATAACCTTAGTCCTGTCCTATCTGGTCTTCCCTCTGCAACATACATTATAAATATGATTGAAGGCCAAAAGAAACAAAAAATGAAAGAAGATATTAAGTAATTGAAGAACGAATCTGTAAATTTTTAGCTCAATTTTGAGCACATAAGCTATATTAATCTAAATCCTTGTAGCAGAAACAATTGCTTAATTGATGAAACAGCCTGATTAAGTTACTATCTCAAGCCAAATTCCAGACCCTGAAATCTGGATAATCATAGAAGTTTAATTTAATTAGAAATAAGGATCAACCTCAATGTCCTCAACCAAAGCCTTAGATGATTAAATGAAAACAAGAAAATCTGCACAGGCACAAAGCCTTTTGGTATGCTCAGATGGAACAATGTTCAACACTATATCAAAAACTAATAGATCAAGCATTACCAATGACAACCTCAATGTCCTCAACCAAAGCCTTAGATGATTAAATGAAAACAAGAAAATGGACTGTATTTGCACAGGCACAAAGCCTTTTGTTATGTTCTGATGGAACAATGTTCGACACTATATCAAAAACTAATAGATCAAACATTACCAATGACAAGAACTCGGGGTTGGATAACATATTATATGAAGTCCTTCCCCAAACAAACTTCCAAAAGAGGTGAAACATTATGGTTGGAAACAGACCTGTACAGAAAACACGAAAAAGTTTCTTATTCTGTGCAGCTGTCCTCAAAACTTCAAACACAACTCTAGAAAAACCATGCACCAAAATAGTGCAACCGTCAAAGATAAAATCTTGGCCAAGCATTGCTATAATCCTGCGTGCCTGAAAAGTGAAAATATAACATACCCTTGACGGTAATAAGTAGTATGAAATAAGTTTCAGATAAAGTTAGAATCACTCAGAGCACCTTATGAGAAATCTCTCCAAACTTCTCAGCACGTTCAATCAGACGAGATTTAGCAGAATTGAAGTCTTCATACTCTACCGCTGAAGTCCTGGTCACATAGCGCATGAACAGATCACAGCCGGCTGTCAAAGAGATAGATGTGGTATCCCATGACTGGACAGCAAGCACTGATTAATCATCTCAACACAATTGGAAATGACCAACATAAAACTAAGAAGAACAATTCAATTGAACAAATGCACTAGCAAGTAGAATGCCCAAGCCAGAGTCATTATCTTTAAATTATCAAAACATTTACCAAATAAATTCCAAGAAAGGACTACTTAAACTAAGGAACATGCTATGAGATATTCATTACTCCATAAACTACACAAAAAACTTAAATTTTGAACCAAAGATTGAGCCTTTTTCATAACCCATCATCACATACACGAACAGGAATCACACATAATGAATCAATTACGAAAAAGCACAAGAAAAGGGTCTGAGGATTTATCAGTCCAAAACACACCTTAAGCGAATCAGAGGCCTTCTTGAGCTCAATTTCAAGCTCCATCATAGTCGTAGCCTGACTGTTACGAATCACAGCAGCTAAAGCTCTGATCGCCGCCACAGCCTCAGCCAAATCCGGCTGCTTCCTCCAGTTATTAAACTCATCAATTACGCTAAACGGTTTCCCGGGGACAACCCCGACATCGTCGTCGGGGATCCGATCAACGGCGGCTTGGGCCTGAGCAAGCCAATCGCTGGTAACAACGCCGTAATGGGCAGCGCGAGTTTGGTAGTAAGCGGAAATGTTGGGTTTAGGAATAGGGTTAGGGTTAGGGTTAGGATTGGGGTGAGAATTGGCCATCGAGATGGAGAGAGAAGGGGAGGAGAGCGTTAGAGTATCGGGGTTGGCCGCAGTGGCGTCGTTTTGCTGCTTGTCGAGAATGAAAGATGCTGATCTCCACCACATGCTTAGAAAGTGAGTGAAAGAAAGTTTCTGATCTTGCTAAAAGATGACCTTTTTAGGGTTTCTAATTTGGGGATTAGAGGCTGTGATTTCAATTTTCTACTAAAAGCGTTTAAAGTTCTTGCTCTCAACTCAAACCTTTTTCCTTTATAATCAATAATTAGACAAAACAGCTAGAAATGTCAAAATCGATCTTGTTGACTTAGCCTGGCTCGTTTTTGGTCCGAGTTAGGTAGGTCATGGGTCAATCATGGTCTGCCCGACTGGCCACGAGCTGATCACAATTAAAAAGGAGGTAGGGCGTTGGCTGGCCCATGGTTCGTTGTTGCTTTCAAAATGATGTCGTTTTGAAAGTTTTTGTTTAAAAAGCAAATGGCTCGGTCCACCCGTGGCTCATCGGGCTATAGCCCGAGTCATGGGCCACCATGACCCAGGGGTTGGTGGCAGGGCGGTCAGGGGTAGCCCGGGCCTAGCCTGTCCTATTGGCATATCTAAAAGAGACTTTGTCCTTCATTTTTCGTAAATTATTAATTTTTAAAAATTGATAAACAAAATTTCACTTATTAACTTTTAAAAATTATGTTAATCAAAATTTAATTCAAATAAATAATTTTTATGATTATCTTTTAAACAATTTTAAGAATAAATGTTTATTTTAAGTCTTAAATAGAATTAAATTATTACAACTAAATATAAGTCTATTGTTATTAGTTTTTTTTTGTTATTATTAAAAATAGTTAAGTTTGAGAATCAAAAGTTATTATCTTATTTTTTGGGCATTTTAAAAGAATGTAATTAATATTTTGGAGTTAAAATGTATTAATTATACCTTTAATAAAATTAAAAACCTTCATATTTGAGGTAAAAATTATTACAATTTAAAATATTAAGCAAATAATAGTTGTCTTTGTCGTCATCGTCGTCGTCGTCGTCAACACTCAGTTGAAATCTTGCTGAGTTGTGGGATCTGAGAAAGTTCGATAGTACACAATATTAATTTTGAATTAATAATCTCAATTAAAAAGGGAAATTAACTAAAAAAATTCAATTAGTTTAATATTTGCAAATATTAAGAAATTCTAACAATTTTATTATAACAATTTTACACACAGGAAAGGAAACTGGACCATCTTCTTCTACAGATGCTCTGGTACAATAAGCTTGTCAAAGTCATTACCTTTCTGAAGATTGTGCTTCGAGCGATCATGTTCTTGGGGATGAATGTTTGCCATCTCAAAACAGGTTCTGCTACTTGTCAGTAATCTAACGGCTTTTAAGCCCATTTAGATGCTTAAAACACAAGGAAAAGAGCATGTGGGGTAGCTGAAATTTGCTAAATTTATACCAAAAGCTTGGACTTGGCAGATTTACTTCAGTTGGTTGTCGTTTAATTACTTCAATACTCAAAATTCTTATTTTTCCATTAGCAATTTTCATGAACAAAGATATCAGAAGGAACCTTCTTGCTTTATCAATGGCTGTCATGGTGGCTTCGACTGTTAAAAATGGAGATTTATCTTGAATCTAGTGCTTTTCTTTCTTCTGAAGTGTTGTGTGTACCAATAAATGTGACCTCGAAACATGTTAACATTTCAATCATTGGCCAAATTGTACTGTCAAGCTTGGTTTCGTATGGATTAAGGTAGATCGGATCTTTATCACCTGAAGAAGACAGATAAACATTAGTTTGGATAAGTTCGAAGAAAACAAGGTGCTTATGTTGGATAAGAATGTCTTGATAAACACATAAAACAATTAACAGAACCTTTGCTTGTCCTGAAAAACTTGTACATTCCTATTCTTTTACATGAAAAATAAGGAACAGACGCGTTTTCTGTGAAGGTGACATCAAAAAGTCATTGATTTGTCTGGTGATTATGTTACAGTCGCCAAAAGTCAACGTCCCCCACCCAAACGCCGCCTTCACAGCTTCAAGAATCAGGAAGCCAAACACGAACTCTCATTGACACCCACGTAGAGTACATGTATAGAAACATAAATACTAATATTACATGTATCTTTGTATGTACATCTGTCGGTCTGCTCTGTTCCACTAACTTGTTCTGTTCCACATGCCAAAATAGTTAAAACTTTAAAGGGTAATTCAGAAGAACTAATGATGTTTTGTTTCTCGCTATTGTGGTGAAATTAAGGAATAAAGTTTGGATTATTTTTATGCCAAGCTAAAAAGTTTGAATCTTTTTATAAGAAATTACCGATTGGTTGATCAATTCGATTTATTAATAGTACGACACAGTAGAGGGCATAAGTGCGAATCATATTAATTGTGTCAGCCTCCCACGTTGACAAACGAGCCAAACTTGTCTCTGTCTGTTCCATAAAGAAAAGGATTCAATGGTACATAGATTAAACATATATAGGTACATCGAATTCAAACCAATAGGAAAATGGGGGAGCTTTTATGGTTGTGGGGGGAGAAAATGAATGATTGATAGACTTGAACTTTCTTATGGGGGAAATTATATGCAGACGTTTGAAAGATTTATCTGATCGTTAACTCCTGATAATTCATTTTAATCTCAGGTGCTATTTATGTTGATGTGCGCTGTTCCTCGTATCTGTTTTGAGTTTTGTTGAGATGGGGCAACCTTTTTATTTGAAGAGCGAGAACTGTACATGATCGTGATTGTGATCAAGTGTTGAATCGTTTGATTTTTTGAAAGAACCGCTATTTGGTTAGGAGTGCTTTTGCCACCTACCATTCTTCTCGGATTAGTTTTCTACGAGGCAACATTATCTTGCAGAAGGGAAGTCTCTCCATTGTGATATTATTCTCGTTGTTCTTGGTCGATGATCGTCTTTTCAAAGTAACATTTTTGCTTTCTTCAGATTCCTGCATGCCAAAATTCGTTGGATTTTTTTTTTTTTTTTGTGGGCTATGGCAGAGGCAGATAGATGTTGGATGTCGATTCCATTAAAAATTGATTGAAGAAGATTGGTGATGAGAGAAAGAAGTCATCTTTAGATATGCCACTTTAGTGATTATGATGATTTCGAACGATTTAATCTAGCTTTGAGCTCTGAGGGATTTTGTAATTGTCTTTTTGTCTCTCTGCAACTTATCGAGGAGCATAGGCTGGGTGCTTGTAGGGTGTTCAACGTTCATTTCCTCCTAATTGAGTCGTAGAAGGAAGAAATATGATATTTTGCTGGTTTATGTATTCGTGAGAAATGATGATGGTTAGGGTAGTAAGAATTTGGTTGTTTAGATAGCCTCGACAGGTCTCATTTACAGCAGCAGATTATATGGTTATTTTGGTTTCTTTGAAGATTGATTATGATCGTCTGAGTTGAAACCTTGGCTTTGTTTCCTAAGAGCAGGAAATGATTACAGCGTAATGAACGGGGCAGTAAGGAGCTTGTGTAGATGGATTCTCCTGACAAGACATTTTCTGAACTAGTTGGGATATTGAAGTTGTGGGTTCCTTGGCGGACTGAGCCACCCAGTGTTTCAAGGGATTTCTGGATGCCCGATCAGAGTTGTAGGGTATGCTACGAGTGTGATTCCCAGTTTACAGTTTTCAACCGCAGGCATCACTGCCGGCTCTGTGGTCGTATTTTCTGTGCCAAGTGTACAGCCAATTCCATTCCTGCTTCGTCTAGCAACTCAAGAAAAGCGGAGGATGAGTGGGAGAAGATTCGGGTGTGTAATTACTGTTTCAAGCAATGGCAGCAGGGTATAACTAACTTTGATGATGTAACCCAGGTTGTCAACTTGGATCTTGGCAGTTCTCCATCAGGGGAAAGTTTGACTAGTAGTATCTCTAGTGATACTGCTAAAAGTACTAGTGCCTTTACTCTTGGGTCAAGAGCATACTCAGTTGGAACTTATCAACAAGCTCATTGCTCTTCAGGTCCCAATCTACCTCAAAAATCTGAAATGGAGAAGACACATGTTAAGCAAGGGGATCTTGCATTGAGTAGAACCAGTGACCTTGTTGCTGATGGAGGGTTTCAATCTTCCGATCAATATGGATTCTCCATGAACAGGTCTAGCTAGATGTCCAGCTAAAAAATTTTATTAGCTTTTTTGTTCCTGACTAAGTTATTTTCATTAATGCATGTCCACTGGTTCTCTTTCTGCAAAGACAAGAAAGCAGATACCCATACACTTCCAAGTATATAAAGAAATAATAGTGTGGATTGTTATGTTTTAAGCTAAAGAATTCCATTGCTTAATCTTGATTTTCTTTTTTGCATCAGGAGTGATGAGGATGATGAGGATGATTATGGGTTATTTCGTTCTGATTCTGAGACTAGGCATTTTACTCACGTCGATGACTACTATCGTCAAATTGAGCTTGATCACTTGAGCAACGATGGTGGGTTGCAAAAATTCCATCTTGATGGAGAAACTATTGAGTCAAAAAGTTTAAGCAGCCTTTCGTTGGACCATAATAGTGGCTCACAGGGTGCATTAGGAGCTTCACCCTTTGGGATAAAGGATGGCCATGATATCAATGACGAATGTGAACCGCCTTCCTCTATGTATCCATGTGAAGAAGAAGACATGGAAACTGTGGATTTTGAGAGCAATGGACTGCTCTGGCTCCCACCTGAACCAGAGGATGAAGAGGATGAGAGAGAAGCTGGTTTGTTTGATGATGATGATGATAATGATGATGATTATGAGGGGAATACTGCAGGAGATTGGGGATGTTTACGGGCGTCGAGCAGCTTTGGAAGTGGAGAACTTCGTAGTAGAGATAAATCAGCTGAGGAGCACAAGCAAGTGATGAAGAATGTGGTTGATGGGCATTTTAAAGCTTTGGTAGCACAGCTGTTGCTTGTAGAGAATGTTCCGTTGGGTGATGAAGATGACAAGGATGGCTGGTTGGAGATTGTCGCATCTCTGTCTTGGGAGGCTGCTACACTATTAAAACCAGATATGAGTACGGGAGGCGGAATGGACCCTGGTGGATATGTGAAAGTAAAGTGCATTGCTTCTGGATGTCGCAGTGAGAGGTAATTACTACTATGATTTGTATTCTGATGCATAACATGGTTTGATGTCATGACCAATCTACATTCTTTCTCACCTTTGAGTTTTAACCTCAATCATGATTGGCAGATATGTCAGAAAAGTTATCAAGACTTTAAAAAATTGGTTTCATGTGAAATTTGTAAATTTCTTCTTGATTGCTGGTAACTAAGTGCTGTCCCAATTAGGGTCCTCTAATTTACTAATCTGTAATCCAATCCTGTACGTTATGTCAAGAATGCTTAGTAATATTTAACATAAAAGAATAAATATTGTGACCATATGACTTCAACAAAATATTTCAATCTGGGTTGCATTGGTAAAAATGAAAGTGGATCAGTTACTACAGATGAGAATTAGAATATTGACCCTGAAATTGATACAGTCCACAACAAAGAAAACTTTCCCTTCGAACTTGCTAATTGCGGCAGTTGCTTAAAGATAAAAACTTTGACTGGGTACCATGTAAGAAGCAAACAATTCCCACAAGATGCATAGAAGTCTTGAGTTACAAAATTCATTTTTTTAATCACTGAGCTAACTTGCCTGTGAGAAATTCATTCAACCTGAGGTTTTCTTTCGCAAATTGATCATTACTTTAATCTGCTTGTCTTTTTAAGTTTCTTGTTGTTTCTCACTAAGCATAGCCCTTTGCTTCCTTGCCTGTCAAGTTGATTATAATTCATTTTTCTCTAGTGTTCTCATCAAAGGAGTTGTTTGTAAGAAGAATGTGGCTCATCGTAGAATGACATCAAAAATAGAGAAACCTCGATTGCTGATCCTTGGAGGTGCCCTTGAGTACCAACGGGTTTCTAACCACTTATCAAGTTTTGATACTCTGTTACAGCAGGTTCTAAAACAATATCAACTTCTGCATCTACTTTCTTTTTTTCTTTTCTTTCCAAAATTCACTACCCATTCATTTATTTTCCTACTTTTTCACTAGAGCATTATCCATATCTAATTGAAACTTTTTTCCTTTTATCATCATCATTTTTTTGGATGTCCAACTCCAGGAAATGGACCATTTAAAGATGACAGTGGCTCGGATAGATGCACACCATCCTAATGTCCTCTTAGTAGAGAAGTCGGTCTCAAGATTCGCACAGGAATACCTTCTTGCTAAGGACATATCTCTTGTTCTGAATATCAAAAGGCCACTTTTAGAACGAATTGCCCGCTGCACAGGTGCTCAGATAATTCCTTCAGTTGATCATCTCTCTTCCCCAAAGTTGGGATACTGTGATAAATTTCACGTGGAGAAGTTCTCAGTAGATCTGGATACTGTTCAGCAGGGAGGGAAAAGAACATTGAAGACATTGATGCATTTTGAAGGCTGCCCAAAGCCACTGGGGTTTACTGTAACTCCTTGAACGCTATATACTAGCTTAATGATATGCATTACTGGAGTGCACAGATCAATTTGCATTAATTATAATCCTTCTGGGGTGCTAATGGGCTTGCAATGAAGTTGTATTTAACTAATTTCTGTTTTCTTTTGTTTCAGATTTTACTTCGAGGTGCTAATGAGGATGAATTGAAGAAAGTGAAACACGTGGTTCAGTATGGAGTTTTTGCAGCATATCATTTGGCTGTGGAGACATCTTTTCTTGCTGATGAAGGAGCTTCTCTACCAGAACTGCCATTGAACTCTCCAATCACTGTGGCACTTCCAGATAAGCCATCAAGTATTGAAAGATCCATATCAACTATACCTGGATTCACCATCTTCACAAATGAAAAGCCTCAAGCACTACAAGCTAATGGTGAACCACGAAGATCCAACAGCACTCCTATAACATGTTTGGACTTGAATATCAGCAATTGTTTCAATCTAGTTAATGGAAAACTACCAACTGATGATCCCAGTTCTCAATCCCCAGATCTTGCCTCATCTTTTATTAATTCAACATCTATTATTGATACTGTTCCTTCTGCAATAGATGTTGATGCAGATTCTTACCATAATTATGCTGAGAATAAAGAGGGATCTGGAAATTCTTTCATGACAGATACTCCTGCACTAAACAGTGGTTTGTTTAGTATGAGTGACCATTTTGCTGTTAATGGCCCTGACTTGGTCAAGGAGGTTGGAGAAAATCCCTCACAAAAGGATCCTGATGAGGTTCCAGCAACTCAAAAATGTAGTTCAGAGGTACCATCTTCGCAATGGGATGGTAATAATAATTTTGAATCAGTACCATTAAAAGAAGAGTTTCCTCCATCTCCTTCAGATCACCAAAGCATTTTGGTTTCCTTATCTTCACGGTGTGTGTGGAAGGGAACTGTCTGTGAAAGGTCCCACCTCTTTCGAATCAAATACTATGGTAATTTTGACAAACCTTTGGGTCGGTTTTTGCGTGACCATTTATTTGATCAAGTAAGTTTCTCTTTCAGTAACTTATTTGATATACCAAATCTTAGATATATGGGAATTCCAGTTTCAAACTGAAAAAACTTAATTATTTGTCAGAGTTATGCTTGCCCTTCTTGTCATATGCCGTCGGAAGCACATGTTCATTGTTATACTCATCGACAAGGCTCTCTTACTATATCTGTTAAGAAGTTATTGGAAATACTTCTACCAGGTGAAAAAGATGGGAAGATCTGGATGTGGCATAGATGCCTGAAGTGTCCTCGGGTCAATGGTTTCCCTCCAGCTACTCGAAGAGTTGTAATGTCTGATGCTGCATGGGGTTTATCTTTCGGCAAGTTCTTGGAGCTGAGTTTTTCTAACCATGCAGCTGCAAGCAGAGTGGCAAGTTGTGGCCATTCTCTGCACAGGGATTGTCTTCGTTTCTATGGGTATTTTCCTCATCTCTGTGTCTTATTACTTTGTAAATGCCGATATTCCTTTTCCACTATGTTCTTTTCTTTCATGATCATGGCAATCATATTGTCTACATAAGTTCGTAATCCTTACAACTAGGAGATTTTCCAGTGAATGTTCTCAAGTCAGTTGTATTAAATATATCCACTTGAGAATAATTTTCCTATTTCGATCATGAAAAGTGGGAAAATAAGAAACTATGCCATTCTGTTTCTGGATGCTTTTCTCTCATGTTCTCCTGCATTTTGGCAGATTTGGCAAAATGGTTGCTTGTTTTCGGTATGCATCTATTAGTGTTCTCTCTGTATACCTTCCACCTCCAAAGCTTGACTTTTACTCTGAGAATCAGGAATGGATACGTAAACAGAGTGATGAGGTACGGTGACGGCCATTTTGATTCTTTTCTAACAGTTTATTCTTTTCTATATCTCTGCTTGTTGGTGATTTAGTTGTCTAATTATAACAGGTTGCCAATCGCGCAGAGCTTTTATTTTCAGAAGTACTCAAAGCTCTAAATCAAATTGCAGACAAAAGATCAGGTGCTTTGCCTATTAATAGTGGCATGAACCATGAAACAAGACGCCAGATTAAAGAACTTGAATTAATGTTAGAAAAGGAAAAAACAGAATTTGAGGTGAGCCATAACTTTTTTCTTTTTTTTTGGCTTCTCTTAGTTGAGCAGATATTATACACAAGAAAAAGACGAGCTTATGTATACATATGAATTGCGAGTCAGCACTTAGTCCGTCTCCTACTTTCATGTAGAAATATACCTATTCAAAGGGTCCAACACTTAATCTATGTAAGTCTTGAATTGTACTGATTCTTGACCACCATTTTCATGTTCAAAGATTGCCATTACTATACCAGACCAATTGTAATTGGACAAGTTTTCATCAGTTTATTCATTTGCTTTGACTACAAAATTTTAAGCCTAGATTTTCTATCGCTTGACAAGTACTTGTGAATTTAGGGCCTTGTAATGTAATTCATAAGGTTGAGGACCGAAGGAAAGAAAATGTTTCTTTTCTATTCTGCTTTTGATTTCGACAAGTTTAATCATTTGTGATGCTTGTCTAGGAGTCGCTTCGGAAAATATTGAACAGTGAAGCAAAGAAACTGCAACCTGTCATAGACATACTTGAGATCAATAGACTAAGGAGGCAGTTACTTTTCCAGTCTTACATGTGGGACCACAGCTTAATCTATGCTAATAGTATAGACAACAGCAGCATCCAAGATGGTTTAAATAGTCCAAATGCAAGATTTGAGGAAGCCCTTAATACAGAGACACTTGATGAGGATGATGCTTTAGGAAAAGGTTTTATGGGTTCTGACTCCCTTGCTCTAGATCAAAAAGTTCACATTAAACCTGGTAAGCAAGGAGAATTCAATAGCAATACTGATGGATCAGATGCTGCTGATGAAGAAATAGAAATTTTAGATAAATCTGATAGCGAGAAACAAGAGAAAGCTAATTCTGCTGCCATCATATCCTCTGATAATTCTGACACTGTGGAATCCAACAGCAAGATTTCTTCGACACTGTCTGAGGCAGCTATCATGGCAAATTTGTCTGATACCCTTGATGCTGCCTGGACCGGTGATAGTCACTTAGGATTAGGAGTATCACAGGATGACACCAATGCGCATTTGGAGGCTGCAGAAACTTCAACCACAGTTGTGGAGCCAGAGAATTCGGAGGACCACGCAGAAGACCAAAAAAGACTCACATTCAGCCACTCCCTTCCATATTTATTATCACCTAAGGGCCCTGACAATGCAGAAGATTCTAGAAGTTGGTTAAAAATGCCTTTCCTGAACTTCTACCGCTCGTTCAACAAGAAGTTTCTAACAAACTCTGAGAAGCTTGATACGTTGGGTGACTATGATCCAGTCTTTGTTTCGTCCTTCAGGGAATTGGAGCTTGAAGGCAATGCTAGGCTGCTACTACCTGTGGGTATAGATGACACTGTAATTCCTGTGTATGATGATGAACCCACAAGTATTATAGCTTATGCTTTGATGTCTCCAGAGTATCATGGCCAACTGATTGATGATCTGGAGAATATGAAAGACAGCAGGGCTTTCAAGTCCATGAGTTTATTAGATTCGGTCACTTCTCATTCATTCCATTCTGTTGATGAATTGACAATTGATACTTATAAAAGTTTTGGTCCGGTTGATGACATCTCGGCTATGTCAGGATCTCGTAGCTCATTGATCACAGACCCTCTCTCTTACACAAAATCCCTGCATGTTAAAGTTTCTTTTGGAGATGACGGCCCTAGTGGTGAAGTGAAATATTCTGTGACTTGTTATTATGCAAAGCGATTTGATGCCTTAAGAAGGATGTGCTGCCCATCTGAGCTTGATTTTGTAAGGTCTCTTAGTCGTTGCAAAAAGTGGGGAGCTCAAGGTGGCAAAAGCAATGTCTTCTTTGCAAAAACCTTGGATGATCGGTTTATTATCAAACAAGTGACAAAGACAGAACTGGAATCATTTATAAAATTTGGTCCTGGATACTTCAAGTACCTCTCTGAATCAATTAGCTCTAGAAGTCCAACATGCCTGGCAAAGATCTTGGGAATATATCAGGTGCTAAAGCACTAGAAAGTGTTAGATAATCAGTCATTTTAGTTTAGCCTGACAATTAAAATACTGTTTCTTTACTGTCATTATCATTTACTTTACTCATAATTAGTCATTTTAGTTTAGCCTGACTATTAAAATGCTGTTTCCTTACTGTGATTATCATTTACTTTACTCTGCAAGCTCTGACATATTCTTTCATTGAAGCTATATTCGCAAAGACATAAGATTTTTTGCCTGGATTCATTTTATTTTTCATTGAAACTTTGTTGGCAGGTTACCTCAAAGCATCTAAAAGGTGGGAAAGAAACCAAGATTGATGTTCTGGTAATGGAGAATCTTTTATATGGAAGGAACGTGATCCGACTTTATGATCTTAAGGGATCTTCTAGATCACGATACAATCCTGACTCTAGTGGGAGCAACAAAGTTCTGCTAGATCAGAACTTGATTGAATCAATGCCAACTTCTCCAATTTTTGTTGGAAACAAGGCAAAGCGATTACTAGAAAGAGCTGTCTGGAACGATACTTCTTTTCTTGCAGTAAGTGTTTGCGGCCTGTGTGTTTGCATGTACTTATATATGTCTCTTTTGGTTATTCCATTTACCATTTATTTTTTCGTTTTTTACTTCTCTGGGATTTTCGGGAGAGCAGGGCAGTGATTTTGGGGTCTTAGGGAGGATTTGGAGATAGCCAGGATGAGCATGTATTGCAGTTTTCGCTTATGATACTATGTCGGAATGAATTCCAAATTTTATGATCTCTGTTCTCCGTTTTAATCTGTTGCACTGATGCTAATGCAGTCAATTGATGTAATGGACTACTCCTTACTGGTGGGAGTGGATGAAGAGAATCATGAATTAGTTCTTGGGATCATTGATTTCATGAGGCAGTACACATGGGACAAGCACCTGGAAACTTGGGTGAAGGCATCAGGAATACTTGGTGGGAATACGAATTCATCCCCAACTGTTATTTCTCCAAAGCAATATAAGAAAAGGTTCAGGAAAGCTATGACTACCTACTTTTTAATGGTCCCAGATCAGTGGTCTCCTCCATTCACAGTTACATGTAAATCACAGTCTGAATTTGGTGAAGAAAACATCTCAGGTGGGAAGTTGATTGAATGATTCGCCAGTGGCTGTGATTGTACATTCAAATATGCATTTTGGGAAGATCCTTCCATATAAAATCTCTCCTTAATGATTTTTTTACTGTTAATTCTTTTTGGTACGATGTATACTTGTATTCTTAGTTTAACAGAAAAATATAATTAACTGTTAGGAGATGCTAGAACAAGGCTATTAAAGCCACAGGAATGCAATGAGAAGGATGATATTGGATTGCCTCCTCATTGAGCTCCATGTACAAGAATATTATCATGTAATTAGAGTTGAGACCTGTACATTTACTGCAACTTTATAGTGCATTTGCCTTTTAATTTAGAAGCAAAAATTGATTGTAATAAGATCTTTTCTTTTGATTTTGAGGTCCTCTCTCTCTCTTTCTAATGTGCAGACGCATATTGGCAGACAGATACTGTATCTGCTCTTATGATATGATACCGTATATTTGTTCAAGTTGAAAGGAACTCCTTCCTTTCCTATTTGATTTTCCAAGAACTTTACATGAGAAAACAATGGCTCAAGAACCCCAAATGAAACCTGTTGGCAGTACCGTACTAGTAATCGATATTGCATCCTGATTCTGTGATACTGAGCTAGGAATTGTTATGTAGCTTACAGCTTTGTATGACAGTTAATTACGAAACTGCTCCATTTCTCACATTGCAGGTGATGGTTTTGCTACTTGCTAAATAGAAATCGTATTTGGCTGTTCTATACCAAAATCATCACAAACTGTCGCAGTTATTGCTCCTGCTGCTAAACTTCATGACTGATTAAACATATTGCAGTACTAGCTAAAAGAGAGCTTTTCCTTTTTCTGCTAAATTAGGTTCAAGATTGTGTCTGGTGAGTGTTTCAATTCTTTGATTGGAAGACATGTTTGTACTTTGCATATTATAACGGCATTATTACAGATATAAACATATGGTTAACTAGAGCAATAAGTCATTAATCAGCAGAATCTGTTAAAAGCTGTTCCACTTGGAGTCCCTCTTGCACAGCAATAATATTGTTGTCAGAATTGCCGAATTCAACACCATTAACAATCTGAAGCAATTTCTGGTGAAGCAGATTGATGATCGCTTCATCCCTGGAAGAAGTCAACCACTGTTTCTGTTAGCCGCATATATCTTTTTTTGCAATAAACTGATAGGAAGTCAACTCTGAAGTATAATTCTATACCTGGAATGGTATGATATTATTGGTATCTGTTTCTGAAGACGAGGGCCTTCATCGTACCCTTCACATATGATCTCTCCATCATCATCTCTATAACAAAGTATGCCCTCAGATCGATTCTCAAACAAGACCTGAATATGAATCAAGCAGAACTAAGCGGCCCCTTATACTGAAAAGTTCAACACAGTTTAACTAGTGTAGCTTGCATGTTTTAAATAGCAGTGACTGGAAAAAAGATGATACCTTGCTCTCGAAGGAGGATCTCACAGAAAGTAAAGGAGATTTCTTGAGAATAATTTGTCTGTCTTTTAGCATCATAGACTTAGCTACTGACTTCAGGAATGGAGTGGACCTCTGAAGTGGGAAATGAGGAGAAGAGAAGCAGGTTACAGCCATTGATCATGTGTCGGAAGGGGTGGAGGGAGAGCCAGAGAAAAGGTTTGGTTAGCTCTCTGATAAGGGTTCTATAGGTAAGCTAGTAAATGATGGTTTCAGTGGTCTTGTAGCTTAAAGTAGATATAAAACTCCATTATTGACAGGTTATGTCTTGTCAGGTTGCATTACTTTGATGAAAAAATAGGTAAATGTGGGTCCCTTCTTGCTTATCTTAACCCTGTTGCTGCTGGAGAACCCTAAGCTATCTTGTTGTTTCATGGCTGTAGGGATGACAATTTTGATCATGTCCCTTCTAGTTAATTAACTAAATTCCAATTAATTAAATTTTAGATATTAAAAAAGAGACTAATTGAGATAAACCACTATCATCTATTTTTATTTAATAACTTAAAAATTAATCAAGAAAACAATGCTATTGCTGATATAGATACTGATATAGATTTTCTTCTCCAGAATTTCTACTGCAATCATATCTGCAAGTACAGGATTTCATAACTTTTACATAAAAGTCATTAAGCAAATCCTTACTTTCTCATCTGAATCAACTATTTTTCAGCTAAGAGATGGCATTTTTCAAAAAGAGATTGAGAGAGTCAATAGCTTGTAATCTCTTCAACATCTCCAAGTGCTCAATTACTTGGTTTGAACTTTGAACTTTTGTTTGTGACTTTTTTATGAAGATTTGGTAATTATAACCATAACATGACGTTTTCTTTAATTAATCAAATTCTTCAGTCACCATCACCAATCAAATCAATATCTTTTTTAATAATAAAATTATGATAAACCATTACATAAAAAATATTAAAATAAAGGAAAGTTGAAATAATGATTAAGTTGGTTAAAGTGGATAGATCAAATTCTCATCTATTTAATAAAATAATATTATTTTAATTTATAAATTCTTTAACTTATTAAATAAAATAACATAATTAACTGATTTCCAAATTGAATTTAAATAGTAAAAACAAGGGACTCATGCTGTCACTATTCATGGTATCCCTAGTGATGGTTTGTAGGCGTAAAGCAAAACATAGCTCTTAGTGAATAATAGCTACTCACTCCTATGTGACTTAAATACTTGTCCACTATGTGTAGGTGCCTCTAAAAAACGAATCTAATCAGTGAGATGCTCTTGTCTCTTAACACACACAAGTCCAATGCCAACTGAATTTAGTTTTTGCCTCTTCATTCTCATTTCGCAAGGACAAAATACTCTGCCTTGGCTTTTGGATTCTACTATTAGTAAGTTTAACCTTTTCAAGCATGAAAATTAGATCATTCCCATCTCCATTTTCTTCTTTATTTATATCTCTAAGCTTAAAGTTTGTCACTTCCATTGCATCGACAACTCAAAGACTTGAGCTTTTCCTAATGCACATCTTTCAAACTTGTGGAATATGTTCACAAGAATTCTGATCAGTCTTAGAACAAATGTGCATTCGAACGATAAAAACTGTAAATTTTAGTAATATAAACAAGAAGAAGAAAAAACCAAATGGAAGGGATGAACTTGGCTATAGGTATTTGGGTACTTTTTGCTAGAAAAAAGGAGATTAAGGATAGGTATCAAGAAGAAGAATTATGAGTAAGAACCAACAAAGTCTGGTGCTTGCCTGGCATGTAACAAGGTGAGATTCTGTCCTGTCACATTAATACACATACAGATGCACATGAGGGCATTGAGGGGAGATCAAAATGTTCAAGGTAAGAAGAAAGAACCTTCCCAAAAAGAATACAAAAACATGGACAAAAAGATGAATCTTTGGTTGATCCTCAATTTTGGTTTCTGTTCTTATCGTGTCTGTGCATGTTTCAAGTTCCTTTCTTTTTCAAATTTTTATTTTAAAAAAAATTCTTTTCCAGCTTCCAAAGCCCCCACTTTTCTTTTCACGAAGTACTATTTTGTCTCCTTCCCAAGATCAGGACTGTTTTGGATGTCACCATGAACAACTGTGGTCACGGTTTGAAACACTGGTGTTATGTTTGCATCCAATGTGGGGTCGTGAATTAACAGTATTTTAGACCAAAAGCTCTTAGTAAGTGGTCAATGAGTCTCTGCTTTTTAATGTTGTTTAGTTATGCTTTTCGGCTGCTTCTTAAGTCATTTTCGACTGACACTGGTTTTGCATCAGAAGCAAAGCTCTACAGCAGCAGCAGATGTAGCAGGAGAGTTTCAACACCCAGACGAGGTTCCGCTTTCTTGTTTCTGAATCAGTAGTCCCCAGCAATCCTCACAAGTCATAACCATGGATCTAACAAGTCCCAAATACTTTCAAGCTCCTAACTTTTTTGCTTCTAATGGGGTATGTTTGCTATTTTTGGTATTATCAGTCTCTTTTGTTCGAATTGCTTATGTTGGTTTTGTTCTTTCTGTTCTTGGTGTGTCGTGATAAGCAGGAACCAACAATGGTGACGACTACAAGCCTGTATGGGAAGACTAACGATGACCCTTTTGCAGACACCTTTCAAGACCCACTTGTCAAGCTTAATCTCAAGGAGACCTCTGAATTTGTCAAGTCATTTCCTTTGCCAAGTAATAGCATAGAATGTAGAGGTTTTCTTGACGTATCAACTCAAAGGAGAAGAGAAGGAGTGAACTCAGTCACGCACAGGAGATTTGAAGCTCCTCCTACACCTGGCAGGCCTGTGTTTAGCTTCAGCAATGGCAATCTTCCTAGAAGAAGCTTTCCATCGAAGTGGGATGATGCAGAGAAGTGGCTAATTAGTAGTTCTTGCCATGATTCTCCAGCTCACACCATAAAGACATCAGAGTCTTCAAAAATTCACAGGCAATGGGAAAGCTTCAAGCCTCAAATAGAGGTATTTGCAGAGAAATCAAGGGTCACGGAGGAAAAAATATCTAAGAGTATTTCCAGCTTTCCAGGGTCATTGACGTTGGATCATCATCACTATGGTTCTTCAGCTTTCAATGGGGCTACTGTTTCTGCTGATGTTCTTAAAGGTAGGCTCTTTGACTTCAGTTTAACTTTTTATGACATAGACGTATTTGCCTTTTAGTGCTTTCATTGATGACCCTTTTGCTACTTTATCATCAAGCACTCTTGCATTTCACTCTTTTTCATTTCTAAAAGCTTGGACTTTTTCTCTACTTTATGGTTCAATCATTTTTCAGGTCAGCTTTGCCTTTGATTTTCATACATCAGACATAATGGACACTGCTATGTGGTGCAGAAGTGATTAAAGCACTTACTAATCATGAAATTAAGTTATATACTGTTTGCATTATTGGTTAATTAGATTCTGAACTTTTTCCATACTATGGAATTAAGCTAATTTGATGTGGAATTAAACTGTTTCTGGTAGGAACAGGTCAAATGTTGTTTCTTTTGGATATTACTCACTGAGAGTTTATGTTGACTGTTGCAGATAAGTTCACTGAGGAGGTAGAATCAGTTTTACCAAACCTTGGATACTCAGAACCATCAAAACAAGGCTTTCTCTTCAGAAACCCGGCCAATACAACAATGAGAGATGCTGGCACTGAAGTTATCCATGAGGTGAAGCTCAAAGATGCTGGGACAGAGATGACTCCACTAGGCAGTTCCACAACCTCTAGATGTCACACACCATTCAAGATCTCTTCCCCAGCACGTCATAACACGCCAACCAATATGTCAGGCCCGTTGGCTTCAGTTAATTACAGCAGCACTTGCAACACAATTGACATCTCCAAGCTGCAAGATTGTCATTTGGCTAAGCTACAAATAGGATCTCAGTATGACTCCCTTGCATCAAATTGGAGCTCATGGGAAGAGGAGGAAGAGGATGTATCAAAAAGCTTACGACATTTTGAAACGGGCATTGCATCCCGGAAAAGTATTTCGGATTCAAGGGCTGCCGCATGGGAAGATGAGGAGAAGACCAAGTATTGTCTTAGGTAATGTAAGGCTATGAAAGTTGCAAAAGTTTTCATCATTCTCACATATCATGAAACTGAATCATTTGCCAATTGTATTGCAGGTATCAGAGAGAAGAAGCCAAGATTCAAGCTTGGGTCAACCTCCAAAGTGCACAAGCAGAAGCTGAATCCAGAAAGCTTGAGGTACTTCTGATTATTTGTTCCAAGTCCTGTCAGTCAATGTTCTCGAGCTGATGAACCATGATCCTCGACCAATTGCAATTAGGCATGATAATAAGTTGAATAGTCCTCCTATTCTTGCTGGCATTTATGAACTTATAATAAACCTTCCCCAGCTGGAGTTTTTGACTACAGCTGGAGGTTTCGGATTGAATCGTATCGAATTGTTACCCTCGTGGCCCTCGAGCCCCACACTGCTCTTGGACATATTTCTCCTGCTGTCTTCTTGACTGGTCTACCTCTGTTAGAGTGCTTCCATAATCCAATAATTATTCTCAAGTTGCATGATTCACCTCCGAGGAAGGAGAAAGCTCTGAGTCATGATGACCAAGTATAAAATATTGCTAGTTCTTCGTTGTAACTTGGGAGAACCATGTGAAGATCCAGAATTAAGAAATTTGTAGGGAATTGGTACATTTACTTGAACTTAGCTATCTCCATTGCTTAGAAACTTGTGCTTTGCTTCGTGCTGATTAAAATATGACAAACCAAACCATTAAATTAAAGAAAGTCACAGAAGAACCAGCTACTTGCCACCTTGTTTTTTTCACTTCTTGCCGACTTGTCCAAACTCACCCACGAGCACTGCTTATCAGAGTGATTTTTTTTCCTTCTGAAACTTATGTTTGTTTCCAGGTGAAAATAGAGAAAATGAGATCAAACCTGGAAGAGAAGTTAATGAAGAGGATGGCAATAGTGCATAGAAAAGCTGAAGAATGGAGAGCAGCAGCTAGGCAGCAACATACTGAGCAGATTCAGAAGGCCACTGAACATGCTAAAAGGATAAGCCAACACAATTTGCAACTTTCTTCCCACACTTCCTGTGGTTGTTTCCCTTTTAGAAGCAGCCACTAGTTAATTTAATGAGCTAATTGTTGATCAAAAATTGTAACTTTTTACACTTTTCAAGGAAAAGGTCCTCAGTGCATTTCAGCTAAAGAATATCATGAAGAGCCGCCAAATTTAATGAAAGAGCTCATACATACTTGGTACTTGTCTCATGTCATGAAATAAGGTTTGATAATAAGTTGAACCGGAACCGGGTCTAATTTATCAAACCATGTATAATATAAAGTTGGCATAGGAATAACCTAGAATTATATTTCAACCTTAAATATTTTATAGATATTAAGTCGGGTTTAAAATTAAGGATGACAATTTCAGCTCGATCCGGCCCGTTTTTGGCCCGAGTTGGACGGGTCACTAGCGGGTCATGGGCCAACTATGGTCTACCCAGGCCGGGCCACGGCTCACTAGCGAGCCATGGGCTAACTATGGTCTACCCAGGCCGGGCCACGGCCTAGCCCGCGGCTTGCCAAAGTTGGACAAAAATGAGTCATTTTATCCAAAACGACACCGTTTAGTAATTTTTAAATTAAAAAATATATAAATAGGTCGAGCTGGTGCGGGTCGTGGGCCAACCATGGACCGAGTGGCCCACTGATGGGCGCCATAACCAAGGCGGGGCTGGGTTAGGCCGAGGACAACTCGAGCCTGGCTCAGCCCATTGATATCCGTATTTAAAATTAATTCAGATTAAACTTTTGAGTCATTTCAAACTTTAAATTAAATTTGAGTTAAAATTTCAAATTCAGAGCTTAATTTTTAAAATTCAAACTTTAATTATAGCCTAATTAAATAAGGTTTTTCCTATTTATTTGATGTTGATAAATGTTTGTTCAAGCTTGATATTTCAAAAGTACTTCCCAAATTTTGAATGTTCAATTAGGGTTGGTTTGGGGGAGCGGTGACGGTTGATCACCTACTGAAATGATAAGTGCTTATTTTCAATAAGTACTTATGTGTTTGGGATTATTGTTTTGGTAACTATTGAAACGTAAAAATAGGTGTTTGGCAAGTACGGTTGCAATTGCTGAAAAGAGATAAACTATTAATTGTCGTATAAATAATTAAAAAAAATATTATTAATCATATAAATTTAAAATTTAAAATAATAAAATATATAATATATCCATGTTATCTTTTGCTTGATATGTGTTTATTTATATTATTAAAAAATGATTATTTAAATTACAATTTCATGGTAACAAGATATTCTTAGGATATTTCATAAATTTAAATACCTTTAATGTTATATAATTAAAATTATAAATAGTAAAATATTAAATTAAAATAAAAAAAGATAAAATTTGGGAATAACTCTTTGATAAAGTTTATTAATCGATGATATAATGGAAAATAATAATTATCAAAAGGTTATTAATAGAAAGTAGAATTTTTACCGCAGGAATACTTTTCTATTGTAACTCTCTTTCTACTTATCGATTTCTGTGGTGGCGCTACACTTTCCTCCAACCTCCGATTGTTCGCCCACAAATCTAAATATGTAATTGCGATTGAAAACTGCAGTAGATAAGTACTTATCCTCGCTGCATCACAAATCCAAATGCAGCCTTAAACATTAAAAACCCTTATGTTTTTAGTTACAATTTATACTATGTTTGAATTATCATTATACACTACAAGAATTATAAACAGTCTTAAAAATTCATTAGTTGTTCCTTTAAATAAAGATTAAAAATACTAAATAGCCTTAAAATAAGGTAATGTCATCACTGTAGCCCTAGGGGAATTGGCCTTCTCCAATCCAATCTAGGTTTGTGTAAAGCACGAGACAAACGCAGCGTTTTGATACTTGTCTTGTTTACCAAGAAGGGCTCTTCAAAAAGTAAATCAGACGCTAGTGAGGAGTGACTATTTCCATTCGTGCCTTCTTCATTCTTCATTGTCTGCGTGTTTAGGTTGAATCGAAGATGTTTCTTACGAGGTAACCTATTCCATTCATGATCACCACTATTACTCAAATGGGTAGTCTATCTTTTTGCTCCTTTTTTCTCTTAGAATGGAAAAGATTTGATCTTTTTGTTTTCTGACTCCGATTTGTTTGCGCGTGTCTGCCCCTTTGAAAGGACCGAGTATGATAGAGGAGTGAACACCTTCTCTCCTGAAGGCAGATTGTTTCAGGTTGAATACGCTATTGAAGCCATCAAGGTAACTTGAGTCAGTTCATGTACTTTCTGTTTGTTAACCGAGTGTAATTTATGGTAATCTTGTGTAAATCGCAATTTCATTTTAATTTGGGGTGGTAAAATTATCAATTATATTGATTGAAAAATCCATGATTTTCAGATGAATTATAAATCATAGTAGGGCTGTGTGAAAGGTTTGTATTGTTATTGTGAACTTAAAGATCGAATTGTGAACGCAGAAGTTGACTGATGGTTATGTGTTTGATTACAAAATCTGCTTTGAATTAATTACAGCTGGGTTCTACTGCCATTGGCTTGAAGACAAAAGAAGGTGTAGTGCTTGCTGTGGAGAAGCGCATCACCTCTCCATTGCTGGTTTGTCCTCTACCAATTGCATCCTCTAGATTTATATGATCTTACATTTAGTTCTGTTCGTATGTTAACATACGTAGAAGCAATTAGCATATGAGATAACTGGAGTTCACAAAGATCATAGCTTCGTTCTCGTAATAAAAGCTGAGTTGACAACCTAGCTTGAGTGACCTTTTCAATTCCCCTGTTCCTGATTGACTTACGTGATCTTAAACAATTTTTACAATAATAGAAACATAGTTTCTAGATTTGTAGTCTCATTAGACTTTATTTGTTTATATTTTGAAATTTGTGTTCAAGTTTTTATTGAATATTTACAGTCTTTGTTTGATGAGTATTGTGTTTCTTTCTTTTGTGCTATGTACTTACCTTCCTTGTTAAGTGAGATATGGTTATTGGTCTTAGCTATTGCAACTCATTAGAGGCATTTTTTCCTTTGAAATCCTCTCTTAGGAGCCTAGTAGTGTGGAAAAGGTTATGGAAATTGACGAGCATATTGGATGTGCTATGAGTGGATTAATTGCTGATGCCCGAACACTCGTTGAACATGCACGTGTGGAAACTCAAGTAATCCTGTTATTCTAGCTTCTCTCTTAATTTGTACATAAAATTTTAAACTATCCATTATTGAAATTCTTCCAAATTTCAGAACCACCGTTTCTCGTATGGTGAGCCAATGACTGTGGAGTCCACAACTCAAGCCCTTTGTGATCTAGCCCTTCGTTTTGGCGAAGGTGATGAAGAATCAATGGTAATAACTATTTCCTTCTTATTTTTTGGTTGTGCCTGTCTAGAGTTCATTTCTCAAAACCCTCCCTGTGAAGATATGCATAAAATGTTATTTGCAACCAACTCTTTCCGAGTTTATGTCTTTTTCTACTGAGATGATGAGTAAGATCATAGATGTGCCTTTTCCTTTTCCAGCTAATTCCTTTTTATTTCATTTACTGTGAAAAATGTTTATTGGTTGTGAGCTTCCTGCTTCAACTAGTTCGATTGAAATTCCCTGTTGCATGCCATACAGCAGACATAGGAAAAGCTATTTTATGTTATACTGCTTTGCTATGTTCCTTGCAAATAAATTCTTTTTGGAATAAAGCTTCGTACTTCTATACAGCAGCATAGCTATGTCTAAATTATGAGTTTATCTTTTGTTTCCTGATATTTTCATGTTTTATTACTTTAACAGTCCAGACCATTTGGGGTATCGCTACTCATTGCTGGTCACGATGAAAATGGACCCAGCTTGTAAGTTCTGCATATCAGTTTGTTTTAGATCTACCAAAGGCTTCTTTTCCTTTAAATCCCTTGCCAAATAATTAATTATTGAATGCTAGACCTTTTCCACTCTTAGCATCTTCGTAAACCATTATCCCCTATGGAAAGAATTATTTCCACCAACTTAGGTTTCCATGAATTGATTCTATAGTGAATTTTGGGGAAAGAAGTTAAAATTAGTGCACACACATTCCCTCTCTCTATCCCTTTATAGCATGGTAAAATATTTCCTATGATGTTTAAAGGATAACTTGTGTTCTTCAGGTATTACACAGATCCGTCTGGCACATTCTGGCAATGCAATGCAAAGGCTATTGGTTCAGGTTCCGAAGGCGCAGATAGCTCTCTGCAAGAGCAATATAACAAGGTACTACTGCTCCGGGTTTAAATTTTTCTTTCAATCTTGGAGGACTTAACTACAGAATAGTTCCATGTCTAAATGGTCGTTCAACAAATAGGTTTTAATGGGCTGTGACAATAATGTTTGAATTTTACACAGGACCTTACTCTTCAAGAGGCCGAGACAATTGCACTTTCCATTTTGAAGCAAGTGATGGAAGAAAAGGTAATGTGACAAACTTTATTACGTCCATTACTTTACTGCATTCTATAACTCATCAGGCTAAGCTTATGATTACATCTCATTCATCGAACCAATGACACATTGGTATGTATCATTTTTGTTGTTCCAGTTATGTTATATGTCTGTGTATTGGTTTCAGGTGACCCCTAACAATGTTGACATTGCAAAAGTTGCTCCAATGTACCATTTGTATACCCCTGCTGAGGTGGAGGCCGTCATTACTCGCCTATAAGAACACACCCAAAAAAAAAAAAAAAAACCTCCGGTTGTCTACCAAAATTTCCGGCTTGATTTAATGTCTGGTCCATTTGTTAGCTGAACTGCAGACTTTTTATTGGTTGAAGAACACTGAGATATGAACCGATCAATCAACTTTGTTACATTATCAGTTGTGTAATTTACTTGGTTAAGAATGAACTTCTCTGCAGAGAATCTCATTGTGATCAGTTAATAAGCTATCTACCATAAAGGTTTTGAACTTCTTTAAGGACCAAATATGAATTAATTTGATTTTGAAAAGGCTTGATTATTCTTTAGTCTATACGTCACTATCAAGGCTGGCGTAGTACAACTTGTAGTTATGCAATTGATACTTGAAGATTAACCAACTGTTAATGGCAGGACTGTGTGTGTTGTCATCAAGTTCTCTTGCCATCATACAAAGTAGGCTTGGCAAAGGATAAATTCGGAATTGATCTAGTTTCAGGCTCTGATGTATCTAAACCCGAATCTGAATTTTTATACTTTTATCCCTTTCCTTGTTCAACAGGCTTGGACTTTTCAGGCCGACTCGAAACCTTAATACTGAGCAACGATTCCAAAATGAAATCAACTGTAGAAAATGTTTAAAAAAAGTGAAACTGATGTGCCCCATTTTTATTGAATCAAACTTGAGAACAAGGTGTATTAGCCTGCAGAATAATCTGAGTTGCCATTGAAACTTTAGAGAAACAACAGGTAAAAGGCTAATTGCATGGTACACAAAAATATTCTTTTCAAGGAACCTATTATGATTGAACAGCTACACTCTCAAGCATGACATACTCAAGAGGGTGATTTCATAATTTTTCTAGTCACGATATTCATCCATGAAACTCTTATGGAACTCTGTCAGACGAGAAACTATAGCTGGAATCTTGTCCTCTTGAGGCAGTATAGTGCACCTGAAATGCCATGTTCCAGGAACCTTTGACAAAGCAACAGAGAGACAAGGTATCAGCTAAAGAAACAATTCATCAGATAGCTGACAACCCAGCTTTTATAGGTAAGACTATGCTGGCACTACAAAATTATCAAAGCAACTTGAACCATTGTACTCACCTGGCCAAATCCAGAACCAGGGACAACAACAACTCCTGTGGTGTTGAGGAGACGGCGACAATAGAATGCATCCGGGGCTGTTTTAGCAGCTTCTGCCGCTTTGATTGCCTTCTCAGGTAGGCGAATTTGGGGGAAAAGATACATTGCTCCTTCTGCTTTGTTACAAGTCACACCCTCTAAATTGTTAAGCGCTTCTTCCAATGTCTGTCATTAGTCATAAAGATGGTTGTCCATATTATGATCTCAAACTCAAGGAATATAGCCAACACAAGTAATTATGAAAGTTGATGCACGGCATGTGAAAGTGAGTTGATGACATGGAGATCGATAATATGTAACAGAAAGCAAGCTCCATCAGGGTATTGGTACTATCTCGAATGCACTTAAAAGCATAGTATTATCACCTTTGCACGCCTTGCTAGTGATGAAAGAATCCCATCTTTCTCTGCATCATATGACTCATATGACTCTTCACCGACCTGCCATAGTGCATCATTTGGAATCATTGCAAGGAAAGAAAATAAAGGATTAGTAGGTTTCTGTCCTCATCAATGCCCATGGATAGAAGATAAAAGTTTGCTGAACCTAAGCCTACACTAATTGATGCAAGAATTTGAAATCATGTCAAAGGAAGCTAACATAGGACGAGAGGTCAACAACAAACCTTGGGCGGGCTCATGACAAGGCTAGCAAGAATTTGACCAGAAATGTTAGAGCAAAGATTTACTGATGCTACTTTATATATTTGCTCCCTTATTTCGGGAGTAAAACCAGTGACTTCCATGTAGCCGCCTCTCTTTCCACACTCTCCATAGTACCCTGAAAATATCAACCAAAAAAAAAAAAGTACAATCAACATCTTGAAATAAGGAAATACCACCTCTATACAAAGAACTTATCAACTTGCCATCTAACCTTTAGAGACAGACTGAAAAGATACTAGAGATAAATCCTTTTCACCATAACCCATCGATCGGGAGATCTTCTTAAAGGAGTGAAATTTCTTCTCTGGAACATAAACATTTTGTTGATAAACCTGAATCAACACAAGAAATTCATACAAAGTTATCAGTTATAAAGAAACCATTCTAACACAAAAGCATAAACTACTTGCCCACCAACCTCATCTGCTAGAAGAACAAGACCTTCTTGCTTGCAGAACTCCACAATCTCCTTCTGGTTGTCCTCACCAAGGACCTAAATCACAGGGAGAAATCAAATTACAATTCATCTACAGTATAGTTTTCTTTGCTATTGCAGAAAACTGAAGTTATATATATACTCAAAACTGCATTCTTAAGGAAAGTTTGTCACCTGCCCTGTTGGATTCCCCGGATTTATCACAACCAAGGCCCTAACTTTGATATCATTAGTCTTGGCATCTGCCAATTGTTTCTTGAGATCAGAAATTTCCAATCCCCATCCAGTTGCTTCATCAAGGTAGTAAGGAACCTACAATATAGATCTTTGTAGTCATGTCCTAAGGTCAATGTAATTATAAGATAGGCCAGACATTTAACAAGAAATTCTTTATCGGGTAAGATCACTTTTAAGATTATGTTTCAAGAATAATTTGAAGAGAGAGCCAGTTGGATCATCAATATAGTTCAGGAAAGCTAAAAGAATAACTAAGGGTTGCCAACCAGCACAAATTGCTGAATTCTAAGATAGAGAAAGCATACCAGAGAGCCACCATGGAGAGCAATTGATGCTGAGTATAATGGATACTGAGGAATGGGACAAAGTATTCCATCATTTTCTGAACTTATTAGTAACTGCATCATCATGTGGACCTGATAATAGAGAAAGCACAATCAGTAGGCATGTTTTGAGTATCAATCATGCAACTATCAATCTATATGATTAGATATACTTACATACATATATATATATATATATATGTATATCTAATCATATATAATCATATGTCCCACAGTATTTCCAGAATCAAGTATGGAACAATTGACTTGCCGCTGGACTTGCACCATCTGTCAAGAAAATGTCGTTTGGATCAGCAGGAAAACCATCACGAGCTTCAATTCCAGCAGCAATGGTATCACGTAATCCCTTGATACCCTGTCATGCAAAGGTAAAACCATGATATGCTATCCTTCTAACATGCTGAATCTGAACCAAAGCCTCCCAACTGACTTTGGTGGTAACGGATAATCACCTGACTGTGACTGTAAGCACCAGTTGCTCTCCCAGGAATTTGATCAAGAATCTGCCAAGCTCGTTCTATTGCATCAGCACTGCAGGAAGTAATTCAATAATTATATAAGGTATTGTTAAAGGAAAGGGAAAGGGGAGACTTTTGTTTCTGTTATTACTCAGTTCCACAAAATAGAAGAATAGGTAACAAGATATTGAAAGGAAGGCTTTTGCTCTATTATTAACGTATTCATCTTATATTTCATCTTATATATAGTCTTTTTTCTTTTCATTTACCTGCAGGAAATAGCAACAATAGCAACCTAATTGTTTACAGGACAGTACATGGTCATAATCAACTCCATTATCCAGTTAAAGTGGAAAATGGTAAAGGAAGAATTTTGAAGATAGGAAAAAAAAAAAAGATTTAATACCTGAACAAACCCTGTGTTTCACTTTTGTCCAAAATGCTAGGATGGTCACAGAGTGCAAGCACCTAAGTGAAATATCTATGAATAAGAATTACTTCTTCCAAATACATACTTTCAACTAAGAAGTTAAAGAGGACATACCTCACGGAAAAAGGTGATTGGCTGTTGACCAAGTGACTGAGGATTCCCGATATTGCAGTATATTATCTGTCAGATGGATGAAAATAAGTATATAAAAGTTCCCTTTTACACTCTACATATACAAGTCAAATTTACAAATTCTATATATCAATTTCTCTACTTCCCAAGCAGCATGAAGAAACAAAGAACAAAATGTAATAAAGAACTAACAAGGTAAATTATTTGTTTTTCCTTGACCATTGAAATCCCTATTCGATCTAGTCAACAATGAGAAGTTTCCATAGAATGCTCTATACTATCAATTGCAAATCAAATATAACTAACAGAACAAAATAATTAAAGCATAAAGGGAGGACTTCAATTCATAGAAGAATAAACATTTCATTTCACATGCCTTTAGATAACAAGAGGTGAATCGAAAACAAAAAGGAAATACCTCATCAAAGGGAAGAGAACCTGGCTTAGCCTTCAATTCTTCTTGTAACCGCTGTGTAATACAGACAAATAACACAACTACATTTAATACACAAGCAGATCAACTTGCAAGTTTCTTACAATACAATGTGATCCTAACTGTGAGAGGGATAGACACCCATACGAGCTAGTTTGGAAGTTTTATGTGTTACCTGAGCAAGGGTGACAATCTCGCCACGCACTGCATATTCACATTTCAAAACATGGAGAAAGAAACAGAAAAAATAAATGAACATAAGTGCAAACGATTGAGAATAAAAGCCTTTAATTTTAGAATAATTAGATACTAATCAGTGATCATCAATCTGCAAAAGCAAATCATCACTTAACTCCTCCAGATAGTAGACATTCAAAAGATAAAGAAAGGTTCTTTGTTTTTTAGATGCATCCACAACCCTTAAATTTGCAAGGGAAGTGTCACAGAAGGGCTAGCAGACATATACAAATAAGGAAAAGCAAGAACCTGAGAAAAGTTTCCCATAATAGTATACAAACATCTCTGTGTTATAAAAAAAGTGCTTATGTATGCACCTAAATGGCAGAACCATAGTGAAGACTTCTGTGGAGATATATTGTTAAAGTCAAACATAAACCCAGAGATGAATATATAGAGTGCAAGAAGAAACAGTAATAACACAAACAAAATCATATATCCGAACACAATATGAAGAGACAAGCTAAAATCAAACCAAACCAGCCCAGAAGCAAACAAACAGTCAGATCAATAAGAAAAATCAATTAAATAGTGTTCCAATCAGAAAGATTCAAACTTTATTGAAAATAAGTAAGTGGGTACCTTAGGATTAATGGTGTCAAGAGACACAGGAGCCATTGGGGAAGAAGAAGGAGAAGAAGAAGAAGAAGAACCAAGAACAAAATTTGAAGAGAAGAAATGTGAAGAAGCGAAAGACGGCAACAAGTTTTGATATTGATGTGATTGGCTTAAGAAAAAGAAAAACCCTCAATAGAAATAGAGACGATGGACGAGAAGGGAACAACACATAAAAATGAGCAAAAAAAAAAACAACTAACCTTTCACTGGTGGGTTTATAGGAGCGGTGCGTGAGAGAGACGAGAATGCACAGAGAAGAAGCAACAGAACGTTGGCAAGAGAGATGCGAAAATGGCTAGGGATGGGAGTTATGGAGGGTATTTTGGACATTACCAATAGTATTTTGTTTTTGTCCCTCAGCTAAGAATTTGTGTACCAAATAAATGAGAGGGATAGAAATTTTATGTCCTTGTGCGTCGAAGACAGGACAGAAATAGACGTGGACATGAACCAAACACATACAAGGACAGAATTCTTCTGTCCTTGTCTTCTGTCTTCGTGCCCAAAGACACTAACAGTCTGTTTGGTTAGCGTCTTCAAGATGCAAAGACGGGACGGGACAGAACAGTGAAGACAGGACAGAACAAAAATTGAAGACAGAGAGGTGTTTGGTTGCGATGGACAGAACAGAGAAAATTGTCCTCGTCCTGAAGACAGAAATGTGTTTGGTTGCTGATTGAACCAGATTTATACTATGAATTAGCCCTGCTTTCTTAAGTATTTATGCATTTGCTGACTCCTAATTCATGA
>JAOSBN010000005.1:2234606-2247054 GCA_027563595.1 Erythroxylum suave | reverse complement strand
AGACAAATAACACAACTACATTCAATACACAAGCAGATCAACTTGCAAGTTTCTTACAATACAGTGTGATCCTAACTGCGAGAGGGATAGACGCCCATACGAGCTAGTTTGCAAGTTTGATGTGTTACCTGAGCAAGGGTGACAATCTCACCGCGCACTGCATATTCACATTTCAAAACCTGGAGAAAGCAACAGAAAAAATAAATGAACATAAGTGCAAACGATTGAGAATAAAGGCCTTTAATTTTAGAATAATTAGATAATAATCAGTGATCATCAATCTGCAAAAGCAAATCATCACTTAACTCCTCCAGATAGTAGACATTCAAAAGTTAAAGAAAGGTTCTTTGTTTTTCAGATGCGTCCATAGCCCTTCAATTTGCAAGGGAAGTGTCATAGAAGGGCTATCAGACATATACAAATAAGGAAAAGCAAAAACCTGAGAAAAGTTTCCCATAATAGTATATTAAAATCTCTGTGTTATAAAAAAAAATGCTTATGTATGCGCCTAAACGGCAGAACCAGAGAGAAGACTTCTGTGGAGATATATTGTTAAAGTCAAACAAAAACCCAGAGACGAATATATAAAGTGCAAGAAGAAACAGTAATAACACAAACAAAATCATAAATCCGAACACAATATGAAGAGACAAGCCAAAACCAAACCAAACCAAACCAGCCCAGAAGCAAACAAACAGTCAGATCAATAAGAAAAATCAATTAAACAGTCTTCCAATCAGAAAGATACAAACTTTATTGAAAATAAGTAACTGGGTACCTTGGGATTAATGGTGTCAAGAGACACAGGAGCCATTGGGGAAGAAGAAGGAGAAGAAGAAGAAGAACCAAGAACAGAATTTGAAGACAAGAAATGTGAAAAAGCGAGAGACGGCAACAAGTTTTGATATTGATGTGATCGGTTTAAGAAGTTTTTGACAATCACTAATTTCCGCATCCTTTATAGTCTCTAGACACGCAGCACATAGAAATAGAACAGGTGGTGTTGAGATACGAAGAAAAAGAGAGGAGATTGACGTCGTTTTCTAAAATTTTTCTCGTCAGAATCAAAAAACAAAAAATAAAAGATTTAACAAAACATCTAAAGACTCGACTTCTGACAGGTGGGCTTTTCAGAACTTGGAGGGCAAGCTCCGTTTTCCTGCTTATGCCTCACTCATCACTAAGCAGGTTCCTTGACTCCAACCCACAGTTTTTGACTGTCAACTCGTGTTCATACTCCAAATCAGGTGACAAAGATTTTACCTTTTCAGGCTTATTATATTTGCCAAGTGTTTTTATTATGCTAATCTGTATTCCTACTTAATTAATGCTCTCTTCAGAAAATAATTAGAAAAACCAGCTTTATTCTTCAGAAAACTTCCCTAAATTTGTACTGAAATTATCAAAGAAAACGACTTTTTGCTTGTACTATGCATAGTTTTGACTTGGGATACCACCAGTTCTGAGAAGTATACATAATTACATACATTAAGATCATATGATCTAAGACAGATTCTCATGTTTTGGGACTATTTAATATATCTATCACAACAAGTACGGGACCTTGTCTTCAGAAACCTTGCAGGACATCATAAGGTAACCTTAAAACAAAAGTTACCGTTAAGAGGAGCTGAACAATCATGAAAAGTCATATATTGGATGGAGTCAAACTGGAGATGAAGACCAAAATGATGGAGAATTTTCTCTGTAGAAGTCTTAAATGGCTTTGCCCTTTTGTCAAAGAAAACAACCACATAAGGGGCGGCGTCCCCTAATTTGGGCTGAAATCTTCTTCATCTCTGCACCATGTATAAGGTTGATCTTATTGCATTGTTGGAACCTCACGTCTTGGGATGAAAGAGGATGAGGTCATTCGATGAAGTGGTTTCACTCGCTCTCACCGCATTGAAGCTGTTGTGTTTGGCGGCGGTATTTGGCTTCTTTGGCACGACAATTTGAGACTTAGAATTCTAAAGAACAATTTTCAATATATTCATTTGATGGTAAAGTTGTTGGAGCACAAGCTATTTTTATGGTTGCATACGCCATTCCGAATCTCCTAACTCGCAGGAGCTTCTGGCCAAATCTTTTGAGAGTTGGAAACTAGCTTTCGAACCCTTGGCTAATTAGTTGCGACTTCAATTATATTTTACACTACTCTAAAAAATTAGGGGGGTTTCTTGAAGAGCGGAGCCTGTTGATTGTTTCAGGATTGGCTTTTCAATGCTCAAATGCTTGATCTTGGATTTAAAGGCCAGAAGTTCACTTGGACATGGGGTGGAGTTCGTGAACGACTCGACCGAGCAGTAAGCAATGTGGCATTTGTTGAGAGTTTTTGCAACACCACTGTATTCCACCTACCGAGAGTGGGCTTTGATCATTGCCCTCTTCTCATTCAAACTTTGCTCATATAGAAACGACGTCAATCAGCGAAGAGATTTCAGTTTCTGGCTTCTTGGCTATTAGACACGAGTATCCTACCTGTCCTGCAGAGTGTGTGGCATATGCCTGGAGACTTTTCATCCAATATGGCTCAGTTCGTGGCCAGAATCTCCCCATAGAATGTAGAGGAATTTGGTAATATCTTTAAATGGAAAACATATTTGTTGCAACGTTTGGATGGAGTTCAACGAGCTTTGTTATGCACGAAAAGATACTCGTTAAGGCAACCCTCTTTCTCCGTATCTGTTTGTATTGTGTATTGAGCACTTTGCACAAGACATTGCTTAGGCTATGGCGCATGAACAATGGGCTCCTTTTCGCTTTAACAATATAAACCCTTCCATCTCTTATCTGTTTTTTGCGGAAGATTTGTTACTGTTTTCTGAAGCTTCCATAACAAAGGTCAAGATTATCCAGCAGTTGGTGGAGGATTTCTATACTCAGTTAGGGTTGTGAATCAACGCTGCTAAAATTGTTGTCTTTTTTTTCACGAAATGTACATAGGTAGGAGAAAGTCACACTGTCTCACCGACTAAGATTTCAAGCCACAAAAGATCTGGGTC
The DNA here is from genome assembly GCA_027563595.1 of Erythroxylum suave. Taxonomy (NCBI): domain Eukaryota; kingdom Viridiplantae; phylum Streptophyta; class Magnoliopsida; order Malpighiales; family Erythroxylaceae; genus Erythroxylum; species Erythroxylum suave. Next base: position 2,244,049 of record JAOSBN010000005.1, on the reverse strand, counting down.
GACACTTGGGCATGCCCATTCTGCATGGATAGGTTACTAGGAGAAGCTACGCTGGCATCCTGGAGAAAGTGCATAAACGGTTAACAGGTTGGACTGCCTCTAGTCTTCCACTGGCAGGCCGTGTGACGTTGGTCAGGATGGTGCTACAAAGCCTTCCTTATTTTGCCATGCAAACGATTAAACTGCCATATTTTCTTTGTGATTATATTGAGTAGCATGTTCGCCAATTTATCTGAGGCTCGTGTACTTCTAATCAAAAGCTCAGTTTAGTGACGTGGGATAATTTATGTTGTCGTAAAGAAAGTGGTGGTTTGGAGATCAGGAAGCTTCGAACGATGAACGAAGTGTTCCTTATGAAAGTAGGTTGGCAATTGATACATTCTGCAAACAAGATATGGGTTAAGGGGTTAAGGGCTAAGTATAGGGTTCAGGATGTTGTGCCATCGGTGTTGAAGAGAAAGGGCTTGTCTTTTTAGCAAGCAATTGGATCTTTATGGGGTAAACTTTTAACTGGCCTCGCTTGGAGTATTGGTAATGGCAAACTTGCTAGGTTTTAGACTGATAGATGGTCGATTAAGGGCGAGCGACCTCTAGCGGCTTATATGACTAGAGCTCTTCCGGGATATATGTTGACCGAACCAATGAATGCTTATGTCCACTCAAAGGGGAGTTGGCTATGGAATCGATTCGAGTCCTGGCTTCCTCCTGGGATCCTAATGAGTCTCGCTTTGGATCTGAGACTGAGACAGGGAAACGGCAAACATGAATTTTATTGGCGACATTCAGCTACTGGTCTATTCCTAGTCCGATCAGCATATGACATATTGATGGAGGACGATGAGCTCCTCAGGAAAATGATGGACACCGGTTTGGAAGTGGAAGGGTCTGGAGCGGATTAAACTCTTTCTTTGGTTAGCAATCAAAGGCAATCTCCTTACACAATGGGAATTAGCTCATAGGCATGTAATCCAGGATGTTAGTTGCCACCGTTGTGAGGAGGGTGCAGAGACTTTACTTCATGCTTTACGGGACTATCATTGGGCCAGATTGGTGTGGAATCAGTTAGTGTCGGTGGATGTATGGCCTGAATTTTTCTCATTACCTTTGCACGAGTGGCTTCAAGTCAACTTGCATAACCAATGGGGTATGAGGATGACGGCAGATTGGGACATATGGTTTGCGGTTGCAGTTTGACGTATCCAAACTTGGCGGAATCTAAAACTTTTCCAACAATAGGACTCCACCCCACCAGTGCAAGTCCAAGACGTTAGAAACAGAGTTTTTGAGATTCAACTTGTGTATACAAAATGCAACCTTCGGCCCTTTAATGTGCAGCATGACAAAGAGCAGTTGTGGCATCCTCCTCAGCATGGCTGGAAGAAATTGAATGTCGATGGATCTATTAAACCTTCTACTGGGTTATCTACAGTGGCGAGATTACTTCGGGATCATACTGGTGTGTGGATTAGGGCAGAAGTTCCATCCTTACAACCAAGCTTACAAGTATTTTTCACGGCCTGTGGATTGCATGGTGTCATGACCTACGACACGTTCTGGTAAAGTCTGATTGCAATCTAGCCATTAACCAAATCCGTCACGGCACAAATGCCCACGATAATGGGCAGTTATTTCACAGTATTCAAGAGCTCATCAGTCGGGACTGGCAAGTAACCATCCAATATGTGACAAGGGAGGCCAATAGGTGCACAGATTAAATTGCGAAATATGCTTGTTATCTAATGAATGGTCCTCATGTTTTGATCTACCCTCCTTGAGACTTAGGCTTGGTTTGAGGGAGCGGTAACAGTTAACAACCTGCTGAAATGATAAGTACTTATTTTCAATAAGTACTTATGTGTTTGAGATTGCTATTTTGGTAACTGCTGAAATGTGAAAATAGGTGTTTGGCAAGTACGATTGTAGTTGCTGAAAAAAGATAAAATGACTAAAAAGCCCATTGATTTAATAAACTATTAATTATTGTATAAATAATTAAAAAATATTATTAGCCATATAAATTTAATATTATAAATAAGAAAATATTAGATTAAAATAAGAAAATATAAATAAAATAAATTTAGTGAATAAATATTTCAAAAAATATATTATTAGCCATAAAAATTCAAATTATAAATATTAAATTATTAAATTAAAATAAGAAAATATAAACAAAATAAAATATTTCACCTTACTTAAATATTATTGGCAAAAACTTCCTTCTATTAATTAAGTAAAGACATAATAGAAAATACTAAAATATCATGAGGTTATTATTGGAAAGTAAAATTTCCATCGCATAAGCAGTTTCCTACCGCAGCCCTCTTTCTGCTTATCTATTTCTGCAGTGGCACCGCAGTTTTCTCTAACCTGCGGTTGTCGACCGCAAATTCAAATGTGTGACTGTATTTGGAAACTGCGGTAAATAAATACTTATTCTCACCGCATCGCAGATCCAAACGTAGCCTTACTGAACATTGACAGTAGATTTCCTATGAGAGAGTAGCTTATAGGTAGGTTGCCTCTGTTTCCAAAAAAGAAAAAGAAAAACTGCATAAGAAGCATAATAGAGAGGTTATTTTGAACTAGGCCCGGGTCAAAAGGGTCCATACGGCTTGGCTCGTATAGCCCGAACCAGCAGAATAATAAGTATAATTACTTATTAATTTAAATCAATTATAGTTTGAAAGGCATGTATTGTATCTTTGGTCTCGTTTAAATTCTCCTAATGAAGATAAATATATATTTTAAAATTGTTAAGTAACTTGAATTAAAAAGTAAATCTTTTAAGATTAAAGATCTTGAGAATTATGGGAGCAATGTATTAACCAGAGTACACCCTTTCATGATCTTCTGAAAGAGTGGATTTCTAAGCAGCCTGTTCAAACAGATCAGAACCAGGCCCTGTGTTCTGCTACACAGGGGGAGCTGTGAGATTGTTACAGCTGATAGTGTATTCTTCCGAATTGAACTACCTGTGTTTTGATATTAGGGTTCTTGCCCTGAGCTATGATAGTGTTGTATTGGTAGCTGTAAATGGTTGTCTTGGTTGGATTAGGCAATCCTGGAAAGCAACAGCAGCATTGCCAAAATGAAAGTCTATGGTACCATCTAATTCTGATAATAGTTAACAACATGTGTAGAGCAAGAACAGTCGGCTCTTATTGATGACATTAGTCGATTATCCGCAGGAAACACGAATCAATTCAACACCAAGCAGCAAAACTACTACATACATATGATTACTTCAAATTTAATCTTCTTCACAAGCCAAGAGAGTAAGGAAACCTTGTGGAACCCAGCCAGCTACTTCCTGCAATGAACCTGCCAGGAGTAAACCCTTGAGCTTCTGTTGCACTAGTGATCACTTTGTACCCTTTCCACTTGACCCTCCCTGAGGTGTTAGCCCCATCTCCAGTGTTCTGATACTCTGCATAATACAATGTGTTGAGTGCGAAATTCCCAGACCACTCATGCCAACCTGCTGGGTGAATCACATTACTTATACTCGATTGCATCACCACAGTCCTGGAATACTCTTTCCAGGGTCTGCCCAGATAAGTTGGGAAGCTGCTTTTGACAGGTTCAAGATCAGAGGTTGCACCAATCCTGGACTTGTGGATCACAATTCCTGTGTTCTGATTCGGGTCCGTCCTACCTTGTGCTGTGACCATGTTCTTCTGCCCTGAATTGGGCTTACGAGCATGAATGTCACAATCCTGGAGCACAGCAGCAGAGTTTCCAAAAATGAAGTCCACTGTTCCTGCTATGTAACAGTTGATGAAGAACTGGCGATTAGAGTGGACGTATAGTGTGTCTTGGTAAGCTAGCATGTCACACTGGTAAAATGCTGCAAGATCAGACCCGACCCGGAGTGCCACAGCTTGGTGCTTGGACGGACCGGCGGTGTTCTGGAAGGTTATGTCCCTGGCTAAGAATCCCGCACCAACCACCGCTGCAGCCACATGGTTGGGAGTGTGTTAGTTGGATATCAATGAATATTTGTACGAGAAAGAGCCTGACAGAGACTAATGTTTCAGGACAGTTTCAACCACACTTAAAGACAGAACTGTACGCAGTTGATATGTTGAACACGAAACTTAGTCATGTGCAATAATTGAAGGGGAAAGTTCAAATAATATATGATATAAAGGAGTCAAAGGATATATATAATATAATTAATATATTTAAGTTCCACTTAAAATTCAATTAAAATTAAAAAAGTTAGATTAATTGGATAAAAATTAAGGTTTAAATTAAATTTAAGTCATTTTTTAGTTGACTAGACTATGTATCTCTTAGTCTTTAGGTCTAGATGGAGCCTCAATTCGATTCAAAATTTGAATATATCAAATATAAATATCATCATTATTTAAATTTTAGTTAAAAATAAACTTAATTTTAATAAGGATGTCAATGAGTCAAGTCAGGTTGACCCATAACTTGGCCCTAACTACGACTGTCGGGACCAGTTTTGACATTCCTAAACTCCAAATATTTATTTAAGGCCGATCTTAAGCTACACAAACTAACCTCATTTAAGTAGACTTGAAAATGAACCAGATTAAACTAGGATAGACTAAGTCTAAAGAACAATTGGGTCATAATCGGACCTAACGTTCGAAACCTAGCTCAACTTATTTTTAAATTAAGAAATTAAATTATTTTTATTATATTTTATTAAATCTCATCTACATATTTAAATAGATCTTTATATAAATTTATAAATTTAAACTTTAAACTAAATTCAAAATCAAAAGCTCGAGCCAGATGCGACCTTGTGCAATCACTACCCTAGAAAAAGGAAGCATCCAGGAAATACCGGCCGTCACATCTAAAACCTAGTGTGACAGGGAATGATGATAAGACTGTCACTGCTACGTCAGACATTCACGCTCTAAGGGAAGATAAGGCTGTCTAGGTTGACAGGGCCCACAACCTCCCTGCACTCGGCAGCTGGAGGCCAATTATAGAAGCCGCAAAACGACAACCTTAATTGTCCTGTAACTACTTCCCTCCCTGTTACGTTTCCAAGTTTAATATTGGTAGATTACATAAATTAAGGAAGACCCTTTTGACAGATAAGCCTGAAAATCAATTATTCTGTACATTATATTAATTTAAGAATCTGATTTGTGTATTATATTAATAGTAATTATTCCTAACTTGAGATTAAATAAAAATTCATGCATGCACTAATGTAATTGAAATGGAATACGCTCGTATTAGAAAAGTCCTACTCATACCCAAACTCGTATTTAAGTTGACAGAGCTTGTCAGGACCAAAAAGTCTAAAGAGAAAAGGACACGACACACACAGAAGAGCTCAAATGAGAGACATAAAACAAAGTGTGGTCCGTCTTTATCATCATCTGATTTTCAGGCAAAGAAAACGGGTTCAGATTCTCTGGTTAATTGAATGTACTTATCTATGCTAAAACTAACACTCTTGTCTGCTAACTAAAGATCATGACTTAATTCACAAGTTTATGAATTTGAAGGCTGAGCTTTGTGTGTCTTTTATATATAATAAGATTTAGAGTAATCATAGGATTAGTAGAAAATTATGAAAGATCGATCTTGACCTTTCGTGTTTCAAAAAGCAACTACCGATTTGGAAACAAAGGTCCATTCACCATGTGCATGCTTATGACAATTTGATTCTCTTTTCATACGTTGGTTGGTCGATCATGGCAAAAGAGTCATACATGGCAGGAATGTGCAATTTCATACACTAACTCGATCAAATCCCGCCATTGGCGCCATGGATGCATCAAGAAACATAAGAAAGCTATATGCAAGATGAAATTAGAGAGTCAATGAGGGAGAGAGCTTACCGACTGTAGCAGAATGGAAGGTTGTGCTTCCATCAACCACATTCCTACTTCCTGTGATGATTGTTGTCTTTCTTCCGTCTCCAACAAACATGATGTTCGTATGAGACTTTGTCACTTCCACATTTTCTCTGTACACACCAGCTTTGATCTTGATAATGTACCTCGTGCTGCTCTTCTTAGGCGCAGCGTTAACGGCTGCAGACACTGTCCTGTAATTACCACTGCCGTCCGCCGCCACCACCACGTTCGGGGTCACGGTGGTGGACTGTAGCAGCCGCCGGTCGGCTCCTGACAACCATTTAGGCCATACATTTTGGTCGTGGTTTTCTTCTTCTTCCTTGAGTTTTCTGCTCGTGGTTTTCTCCTTCGACATGAGCTCAGCGGCAATGTCGGTGTCAGTCATGTTCTTGATCATGGCAAGTGCGTTGCTGCACATTTTCTCGACGTGAACTTCACCGGCCAACAAAGCTTCCCTGACATGTTTGTCGGCATCATCAAGGGACAAGCCATCTAAACACGTGTCTTGATTGGTGATAGCAGAACTCAAGAGGGTTTTGAGGTCATCCGCGTGTTGGGTGAGAGATTTTTTGTTGGGGTACTCATTAAGATCTTCCAGGGCCTGGTGGAGCTCGTCCAAGGTCTCATCAATGTTCTCCAGACAATCGTGGAGCGCAGTTTTCTCCCGTTTGGTGAGCTTTCTGGTTGCTATAAGCTTCTCTACAGTCAAGAAGTTGTGTTGGACAGCTTTGGTCGTGAGGTTAATGGACAGCTCAATCACGTCCTTTTGACTATTCAACCTTGAAGAGACTCCAGGGACTTCAGCTATGGCGGAGAAGCACAAATCAGTGTATCTTGTGTTACTGCAAGCGGATTTGAGTACAGGATGTGAAGCTAACGAATCATTCTTGACTTTGTTCTTGTTGTGAGACTTCACTCCTGTGACTATACCGATTGTGGTGGCAACTAGCAGAAGAGAAGCAAATGCTCCAAGCAAGACTCTTTTGTTTTTCTTGGAACATGTGATGTGTTTCCCAGAAACTGATGTTCCTGCCAATCTTTCCTTGTCTTGGTTCATGATCAGATTTATGAACTCAAAGAGGGAGACGAAAAGTAGTGAGGAACAGATTAGGAAGTGTTGAGTGTTGCAGACCACAAGAGTCAGAGAATACGGAGCATTTATAGAGTGAAAGAGGACTGGCTTGGGAGTTTAGATGTATTATCTAATTTTATGGTGTTTTATTTCATCTCTTGAATCTTAGTTATTTATTTATTATGTGAGTTTCACGTAAATAAATAGCTGAAATTTAAGAGATAGAATAAGATACTATAAAATTAGATAGAAGATTCTGTCTCCTAACTTGTATGCAAATAAATCGATGAGGAGTCAAAGGTGTCAATCTTAGAATTACTTGACATTTTAATATTATTCAAAATATCTATCATAATTAAATATGATAATAAAAAATCAGTAAAAGTTTAATTAAACATTTAATGAAATATTAAAATAAAAATCGACTAAAGTTCTAAAATTACGTCAGATTTAAATTATTCAAATATGGTGCTAAATAAATTAATTAATATTTTAATTATTGAGAGGCCAAATGTGTAAATTTTTAGTATATTTTAACATTTTAATAATTATTTAAAACTATTTATTATATTTAAATAGAGTATAGTATTAATTATAATATCAATTAAAGTTTAAATAAGCATACGGTGAAATGTTAAAATATAATTTTAATAAATTTCTAAAATTTACATACTATTTAAATAATTTATTTTAAAAATAAATTAAGTTACATGCTAATTACTAATTACGAAGGTGATATTCAAAATAACTTTACTTGTAAGGTCACGGATTTAACTCACGAAAAAGATTTTTTTAATACAAAAGAAATGTTACGTACATTATCACTCTCTTTAGACTCCTAATTGCGGGACACCTGTACTCTCAGTATAATTGCTAATTACTAAAAATAAAAAAATTTAATTCTTCCCACATGATTTCAAATTTTGTAAAAACACACGTGGGAAATTCTCCTTAATATTTTATTCGTCAGTACTTTCCCTCTTGTAAAAGTCAAGAGACATGCAAGTTGAAAGAATCATTTCAGACAGATGTGTCGGAATATAATTCATCCACTTGGTGCTCTGAATATTTAGCAAAATAAATATAATTAAAAGGCTTGAATTAAAATTAAAAACCTTTTTAATTTTGGAAGTAATCTATAAAGCCATTATTTTTTTTTGAAAATAGGTCAATTTAGTAATTTAGTCCATTTTTTAATTTTCATGTATTAATTCTCTTAAATTATAATTATATTTTAAATTAGATCCTTATTTTAAAATAATGTATAATTCACGTCTGCAATAGAATTATTAAAGTGAAGTTAGATAAACCTCTTAGAAGTGGTCGAGTTAGTAGAGTGGAGAGTATAAGAGTAAAAGGTCTTTGTCTGAATCATCCTACTTATACTATATTTATCGAGTCTGTCGCACAAGATTTGCCTGATGTGAAATTCCTGATTGGCGTGATTTGCAGGCTATTGTATCAATTCAACCTAAAAGTCCTGTGTTCTAATATAATAAATTAAATCTAAATCATATATATTATTTGATTTTTAATTAAACTACCTCTTTTAGATCTAAAGTGATTATAATTTTTAAAATTAAAACTTAATTTTACAATATAAATCACCCCTTAAAAGCAAATGAATGCATTATTAATAAACAAAATTAGTTTAGCTTTTCTCACTTTGGTCCTACGCTCAAGTTGGCAACTTGGCATGAGCTTTTCCTTAAAGCATATGGAATAATGAGCAGACGACACCAATCGAAAAAGAAAGTTGTTTCCTTTTACCTTTACAGGTAATATGTAGTTTTATACTTGACTTAGCACAGAAGCCATGATGTTTTTGGGTTATGTACAAAATTCAGACACTAATTAAGGTAATTAGCTTAATTAAAAAACGGGAGTGTCGGATAGAGCGGACCGTGACTTGTTCTTATTGATATTAATACTAACTATCAGACAACAAAAGCTTAGGTTGTTGCTTTGTCTTTAATGAAGCGTCACCGTAAGACGGAATAATCCAACTATCAAGGTAATCATTTGCTGAAGTTTTTAAATATAGCCATATATTTAAATTTGTAGGTATTAATCGGAAGTTGAAAAAAGTACGACATTATTGTAAAAATTGATAAGTAGAAAAAAAGTTACGGTAGGAAAGTACTTATACGATAAAAATTTTACTTTCTATTAATAATCTATTGATAATTGTTTTTTTTATTATACCATCAACTAATAGAAAATAAGTCTAATTTATCGTTTTCTTTGTTCTCTTTGACTCTCCGTATTTTTCACCTTTTTGGGTATTTTATAATTTATAATTTTAAGTTTATATGACTAATAATATATTTTTTAATCATTTTATCTCTTTTTAGTAACCACAACTATACTTATCAAATACTTATTTTTACGTTTCAGTAATTACCAAAATTACAATCTCAAGCATATAAATATTTATTAATTAATATTTATTATTTCAAACGGCTAGTTTTAGCAAACTGTGTAGCCATTTGGACGAAAGGTTGTGCTTAATATGGTTT
>JAOSBN010000005.1:2215626-2229912 GCA_027563595.1 Erythroxylum suave | reverse complement strand
CTTTTTGGTGTTTTGTTTCTCGTGTCTGATTTATGTTGTGTTTTCTGTTCAAAGCTTGCGTCTTTTATGCCCTTTTCGTGAGTTTATATGCTGATTAGGTGTCATATGTTGAAGTTGGAGCCTTGTATTTTTGGGAGGTTCTCGTGTTTATTCTCTTAATTTGTGATTCTGGGTTGGTTTGGTTTCTTAATATTTGCTTGTTTATTGGGTGTTGTGCAGAAGTTTATCTGTTGCCACTTACTTCTGTTTGTCGGGTTTATCTCCACTTTCCTTTAATGATTCTAATTTATTTTCTGCTCTTTCTGATTGTTTTCTGTTAAATTTGACTTAGGAAAAAGTGTTTTCTGGTAGTTCTGTATGGCTTATGATTGGTTGAGAGCTCTGGTGTCAGTTCTGTATTTGCCATTCTCACACAGAATTCATGATATTATTGAACAGGTTCATGCAGCTTTATCTTCTGAGTCTCGCGTCAGTGGAAGATTGGAAGTTAATCATTATAAAAGATGGAGTCGCACAAGTTGTTGAAGCTTTGCTACATTCTAATGCTTCTGTTAAAATTAAACACCGACTAATTGTGGAGTATGTTTTACTATTAAATTTTGGTGGTTCCCCATTTTCAGAAGTTCATTTATCTACATTTTTCCTTTGCATTGTCTTGCTTTATGTGCATTTAACTGTGTAAATGTTTTGAATTGGAGTTTATATCATTTAACATTTATATGTCCTGGATATTCAATCTATTAGCTATTAACAGCAATTGACGTCTGGTTTTACTTGATTATTCTGAACGTCTAAAGGCTGCAAGGACGTTTTGTAGAGCTTGTGACGCACTCATCTGGTTCGTTTACCGTTGAAAAGTGCTTTGTGGCTATTAATGCATCATTAGGAGAGGTTATAGCACCAGATTTGCTAGCTGTTCAGTTGAGCTCTTGAAGACAAAGTAAGGCCCGTATCTACTCAGCAGACTAGATATTGATAGGTATACCACATGGTTTTTGCATTGCAGTATCAGGAATCTTATAAAATTTTTGTCCTAAATTAGACTTTTTTAGTAAAGAAACAATCTTGGCGCAACCATTGAATGTCTACTACTTTTTTGTGGATTTGCTCATGGTTTTTGTGGGTCCTGATTGGGTAATTCGACTTTATTTCATGTTCTTTTTCACCTTGTGTTACTGCAACAGGTACAAGAACCATCCTGATCAGCTAGAGCCCAAAGCAAGTGTCAAAAGAATCAGCTTACAGAGAATTTTCTGCTGCATTTGGATCCAGTTAATCAATGTCCTTCAGAAATGAGCCTGTCCTTAGTAATACTTCCAAGAATGCATCAAATCTAAACGAAGGAAAGAAAATGATGAAACAGATTGGGCATCTCATGGCTTTGCAGAAATATACTAAAAATGCTACGCTTGATTTCACTGGTACAAAAACAAGAAGTTGAAAAACAAAAAGCACCAAGTGGGTTCTGACTTCGATAGTGCATCTTAGAAAGAAGAAGCATCAGGTGTATGCCGAAGGCTGTTTCTTTCTGTTGACATGAAAGGCTAGAACCGAGGAGAGATGATAGGTCATCAGAAGCTTCTTGTATGCCAAAGGCCGTTTCTTTCTGTTGACATGAAAGGCTAGAACTTAGGGAGAGATGATAGTTCATCAGAAGCTTCAATAAAGAAGTCAAAACTATGATGAGCAAGGTTTTTGTATTATTCACTCTTACTTTGTTATACTTCAAAGTAGCACAGAGCTTAAACAATAGAAAATTAGTTGGAGAGATAAACTGAGTAGCATTGCAGATAGCTTAAGCCTTTTACTTTGTTTTAATCATATTTGTAGAATCCTTAGTTCTTGCAGGTCTTGAATATGTTATATAGGATACAACTTGGGAGATGATCACTTTACGCTGCTTTAAGCAACCAATGTAAACTTTTCTTTATATATGATAAACTGGAAAGCTTCCATTTATACATCAAAACTCAATTCTCTGGGATTGTGAAATCTGTAGATACATTATGTAATGCATCAACTTTTAACTCTCAAAAACTACCCTACACCAGCACAAAAATATGGTAAACAATGAATGAAAAGAAAACAGAAAAAAATATGAAAGAACAGGAGAATTTAAAAGCAAGAGAAAAGTCAGATTCTTGGAGGGTTGGAGAAGCTAGAGGCTGCCATTCCGTTCTTTGATCCTGAGTCTTTGAATGGAGGTTTGCGCCTGGGGAGCAGAAAATGTGATACCCAGAGTTAGTCATGGCAAATGGTGGGCAATGGAATGGATGGAAGCTTGAAGAAGGACATATAAGTCCCAGAAGTTACTTGTTCTGAATGGGATTAGAGGTGCTTGGAGGAATCCTTCTGAAACTCGAGTTTAGTTGCTTGTAGCCAGCCTGCAGGTCTCTAACTGATCGTGACGATGAAGCCATGGTTGGGACCGACAGGGAGGGAAGTGGCCGCGCCATGTTCAGACAGGCAGATAGGAGAATGACAGAAAGCAGAAGAGCCGCAGCTATGGAGTATGCCCTCATTGAATGTCTGCAGGTATGCAAGAGTTTGTTGGTTGAGTGATGGAAGCTTGAAGACTGAGCAAGTATGGTAGGTTGGTTGGTTTGAAGATTATATAGGATTGGAACTTGGAAAGAGTCAAGTGTGATTCATACCAGAGTTTGAATGAAGTGTTTAAGAAAAAAAAGAGTATTAGTAGCATAAGACAGACAGGACTAGAAGAAGATTGGGATCTGAAGCAGTAGGATCATGTGCTTGCACTTTGTCTTTGACTGTTGCATGTTGTTGAGTCAGATTTTTTTCACTTATCAGTTATTTAACTTAGCTCTTAATCATCATGTGACATAATCACGTGATATTATTATTTTAATTGTCTTGGAAATTGGAATTAGAATAATATAAGAAAGTATTATTTTTTATTTTTAAATTATAATGAATCATAACTAGACTTAAATATTTAGAACATAGTAAAATAAAATTTATTTAAGGAAAGTAATATTCAACTAAAATTTAATAAGTGATAGAATTAAATTTATTTGTTAATATATTTAAATTAAATTTAATTCTAATAATTGACTTATTAAATTAAATTTATTTGTTAATATATTTAAATTAAATTTGATTCTAATAATTACAATAAAAAGTAAAATATATATGTCTTTGATATTAAATTTATAATTATCATTTGTAAATTTAAAATTATATCATCTAAAATTAATTTATTTTCATGTTCTAATGTTATTAACATGAATTTAGAAGTTTAAAAGGAAAATAGAATGAATTAGAATAATTTTAAAGTTTATTTGTTTATTTTTATATTATTATTGTTATTTTAAATATTATTATTTAAAAACACTCTTTTTATTAATTTAACGTTGTATATTATTAGACTATCTCAGACCGCGTGTTAGGAATTTTTAGTGGTATTGTTGTTGTTAAATTTAATTAAAAATATATAATTTTTAGTATTTAAATTTATTTATTTGAAAAAATCTTAAAGATAATTAAAAAAGAATATTATATCTATACGATCCTATTAGATATAGACATAAAGTGATATAAAAATTCACCACAAAAATTTTTAAAATTGTAAATAAAGAAAATATGATGAAAGGTCAAAGTCTAATAATTATAAATAATGCCCTTTTTCTTCTTCTTCCTCTTCCTCTTTTCTCTATTTCTCAATCTCATCTCATCAAAAAAGGGGGGAAGTTGAGAAAATTGAGAAACCCTAATTAAAAATCTGTCCTTTCTCGCTTACTCGAATTGGGTTTTCACGAGGTATGAGCCCCTTTTAAAAGTCTGGCTTTTGTTTACACAAAATTAACTGGTTCTTTGTGAAATTCGTTAATTTGTAAGATCTTTCATTATCTTCATCTTATAGGAATTTTTTATGGTGAATTGGGTTGCGTTGTATGTCAATTCTGTAATTCAACATGTTTTTTAGGTTCAATTCGCTGCCGGCGGTGGTTGATCGGCGACTACTGTTTTTGTGTTCTTCTATTTGTTGTCGTGCTTCAACTTAATGCATCAAGATTAGGGTTTTTTGTGCACTTTGATTTGAGTAATCTTGTTGAAGAATCTGAGTTTGATAAATTTTGTTAATTGATCGAGTTTTTCAGTATTTAGGCGTATCATTCGTTGTGTTGATTGTTCTGTTCAGTTGTTTGACTGTTTCAATTTTGCTTCTTCTGTGTATCAGTACGAGTTATCTTTTTTTGTTTCGGAGTATCAAACAAGTTAAAGAGTGCAAATAGTGCGATGGCTGAGAAATCGTGCATCAAGCGGCTTCAAAAGGAGTTTAGAGATCTTTGTAAAGTATGTTTCTTTTTGCCCTCAATTCACTGCATTACATATGTAGGTTTTAACTTGACATTGTGTAGAATATTGGCTAGTATTTGACTCTGGCAATTTAGTTATAAATAAATGTAAGTGTAATATTAACCACTGATGGGTGAGAGGTACATGTTATTACAATTCGTAAGTGTATCACATGTTTTCATCACTTGATTGTAGGAGCCAGTATCTCATGTTGTTGCCCGTCCTTCACCAAGCAACATACTTGAATGGCGTAAGTTTACCTCTTTTTGCTCCTTTAAGTGTGAATTATGGTATTTAAGGTTTTAAATTAATAAAGAAGAGAAGTTTCTATTTGTGATGTTTGAGTTTGCTGTCATGTGCATAAGACATTTGATAGTTCTGGATTTTGGATTCTGGGCGCACTGGAAATAAAAATATTTATCTAATATAATACTAGCGTGGGATGTTGTCTAAATATTATTTGATGAAGAATTGAAAGATGAAATAAATTTGATGTAATTTTTTTAATGGAAAATAGGATAAAGAAGATTGAACCAAGAGTAAGGATGTCAAGCTTATTCTCTGATGTGCCACTGACTTCCTCGTGCAATCTTATATTATGGGCTGTAACTGGACACCGTAGTTTAAGTTTTGCCTTAGACTGGCTGAATTTACATTTTGAATCATGAGTCTTTCTTGCTTTTATTACATTAAAGTATGAAATTTACATGTGGATAAGTGCTAGAGAGGAAAAGGGCACTATAGTTCAAAGGAGAAACGATCGCTTATGATTTGATAATTAACATGGTTTTAGCAATTTGGAAATGACGTTGAAAGTTTTTCATATTTTAGCATTTATCCTTTATAAGGATGAGCAAGACATTTTGAATATATTGTTTTTTGTTTCTACTTTAATGGGGGCTTTCTTGTTTCTCATCTAAATGTTTTTATTCAGTTTCTTGATTTTGGTGTTGTTGAATGTTGGTATTGCAGATTATGTGTTGGAAGGAAGTGAGGGAACTCCTTTTGCAGGTTTGTTGACCATTACTTCATACCTATCTGAAATTCATGAATTCTTTTGATTTCTGATTTTGATTTGTAGTTTTCATCTTTAATATGTTAAGGTGGATATTACTATGGAAAGATCAAGTTCCCTCCAGAGTATCCTTATAAACCTCCTGGAATCACGTAATTTATAATCTCATCGGCTTTTTATCATTATTTTTTCTGAAAATATTTTTTTCATTTTTACTTTCTTCTTATGTAATGACGATAAAAATCCATTTCCTTTTTCAATTTTTTTATGCTTTATAGCATGATCACTCCCAATGGACGATTCATGACGCAAAAGAAAATCTGCTTATCAATGAGTGACTGTAAGTTCCTATACCGCTATGTTAAATAAATCAGAAATTTTACTGTATCTTAATGACTAACAGTTTTTTTTTACCTCAACTCCCCAGTTCATCCAGAAAGTTGGAACCCAATGTGGTCTGTATCAAGGTAAAACAGATTTCATTGCCGATATGTTTCATTATATGATATTATGTAATATGCTTGTATATTCTGCCATTAGCTGTTTAAAATTCACGGATAACTTCATAATCTACCCAAATTATAACCTTTCTCTTGTTTCATGATGCAGCATACTTACTGGCCTTCTATCATTCATGGTAAGTATATTGTGGATTGTGGATTTTCTTACAATTGTGGTTTCACTTGTTCAGACTGCTCCTTGATTCATAATCTTATTTGTAGTGATCTTCCTGCATAAATTGACATATGCCTTTTTTTTAGATTATATTTTTTTATCAGCATTTTACTTAGATTTGTTATACTAGTACCAGTTTCTTTATCGGATAAGCTCGTAAAATAAATGCTTGCTTACAGTACTTATTTAAGACTTCTTGTTTGTTGAAGTTGTATGATTATTGTGCAGATGGATAACAGTCCTACAACAGGCAGTGTAGACACTACTGTCGCTGAGAAGGAGCTTCTCGCCAAGAATTCTCTTGCCTTCAACTGTAAGAAGTAAGTATTTTTTTTCTTGTCATTGCAGGATTTGCTGAACCTTTTATCTCTCCTTGTTCAGGAACCTGAGTGATTTGCGTGATCTTGTACTTTAACCTCTCTGTACATTTATTTCAAAGGCTGCATCAATGCAATTGCTGCATGTGACTCCTCTCTTTCGATTATTGCTTTTACTTTTTTCATTATGCTATATAGAATCTAGAACCCATGTCATTGTGCAGTGCATTGATTTCTTTTCTTCATGCATCTTTGTTTCGCATAGAGCCCTTTTGCTTGAAAGTTGAAGTCTATAAATCTCAATTAGTCTTGACGCTTTATCCAAATAGTTTCTTCACCTTTTTCCTGTCATTGAGCATTTTTAACATATGCTTTTCCTTTCCTGAAACATCCGGTTGAAGGTCTAACTTTCCATTTGATGTTCGTTTCCCCTTATGACAGCCCAACATTTAGGAAATTGTTTCCAGAGTATGTGGAGAAGTATAATCAGCAGCAGAATTCTGAGCAGCTTGTTTCTGAGCAGGTATCTCCAAATGTTCCACAAGAAGATCAATCAAGACTCAAGTTGGAAAACCAGCCTTTAATAGAAGATGCAAAAAGAATAGATACCCCTAAGGACCTTGAAAGGAACGGAAAACAGCCATTCTCAACCTGGATGCTGCTATTACTGTTCTCGATCTTTGGCATTGTCATGGCTTTGCCACTACTCCAACTTTGATGCGTAGGGTGAGAAATGGAGACATTAGCAAAGCTTTGGCAAGAGGAGAAACTTCTCTCCAAATGGTTCTTAGGTTTCTGTTTTACTTAAACAGGCCTTGTATAGACGTTGATGCCCAGATTTCTGGGTCTGGTGGCTAATTTTTATGTTACCTATTGCAGTTTGTTAGCCAATGTTTTGAAGCTCCAAATTATGATGTTTGTCTGAATTTAGTTGGAAGTGTGAATTTTCTTGAGTTATCATCTTCTCTTCAAACCTTCACAAACCTTTTCTTCTCTTGATTTCTCTTTCAAGAAGGCATGGATCCTAGCATCCACCGGGGATTGAAAAAAATTGGCAGGTCCGAGCCCGAGTTTATTCGAAATTTCGAGTATATTTGCTTGTCGAACTGAGTTTGGGCTTTTCGACCCAAAGTTGCATAAAAGGGGCTGTATATTAGGGATGTTCCAGATTGGGCTTGGGTCAGGCACCTATATCTCTGAAGTCCAGTTCAAGTTCGAATTTTTTTCGGATTTGGCCTGACTTCAAAATCGAGCTGATTCAGGCCAGTTCAGGTTCAAATCTTTTTCCATCCCTATGCCTGACACAGCCGGCTGTATGAACTTGAAATGAGGTTCAAATCTCATCGGAAGTCAAAAGTATGAACTTGGCGTGTTCCAATCCTAAGATGCCGGTCCTCAGTTCATGTCTGGTTGAATGAAAGAAAACAAGCAAGCCTCAATTCACTCCTGAACACCCGGCAGTTTAGGTGCATTTTTGTATATGCTTCAATGCCAACGACAGTTGATAAGCTTTCATAATTAATCATCATTGTTTTGTTTAATTCTTCATGTTTGACAGTAACTAGTGGTTGCCACCAATCATTGTTTTTTAAAGTATAAGAGTCGTTTCTTGTATTTAGTCAATGATGAAACATCATTGCAGGTTCCGCCTTTTCCTTTTTGCCACTTGGAGAAGCATAATCTGCGTAATTTAACAAGTTACAGATTCTACCTTTAACTCCATCTGCATAAGCTCTGCACTCAACTTCATTGCTTGTCTTTCCAGTTCTTCATTCTCATCTTCTACCCAGAAAATTTCTGATAGTCATCAGTGTCTCTTCAGCTATTCTGTTCTGATTTGAGTCAATTTTCAGGAAGAAAAAATGGAGTCTCCAGTGTACCCGAACCATGAGACAAGGGACTATGGTGGGTATGAATTCGATCTTCAGCTGGATTTCACAAAGGTAAAAAAAAACCTGTCAGCTTCAGTTTCACGTCCACTTTGTTGAACTCTTACTTCTGAAAATTGACAACTGAACTGAGGCTTTTAAGTTCTTCTCAATGATATCTTTGTTAATACATTCATCAGTTCTTGGAAGAAGCAAGACTACATGTAAGGGAAAGAAACATCCTGACTTTATCACCAGTTGCCATTGAAGTCGGAGGTAGAAGAATGAAGGAAGACAAAAAGAGCAAGGTTTCATGGAAGAGCTCATTTTTCAAATGGTGGAAAGCTGACAACAAGCGTAAGCAAACTGGACCAGAACCTGCAACGATTAGCCCCAAAACGAAGCTTCAAAGACGGGGTCATGTTTCCGGTCCAATACGTGGGAGTGTTAGAGCTCATTCAAGGCAATTCCAGCCATCATCAGGACCACTGACTAGCCTCCTTGGCCCATTGAAGGTGAAGAAGTCAGGGAATGAGATACCTTATATCTGTCTCGACGATTTTAACAATGATCCAGAGGTTACTGTCTATGGACCCATCTACTCAGTGACTTGAGCGCGGATTGCGGATTACTCTGCAGTCATGAATTATTTCAGTAATTCCGGATGATGCAATCGTAACTGCTGGTAATACAGGCATGAAGTTTAAGACCTAAACTAAATCTGCAATGTAATTTCATGTTCCTGGCCACAAAGTTTCCAGTCTGAATAGTTCTTTTGAATTGGCAACGAATCTCTGCAATATCATCTGAGACCGGCTGTGACTTCTGAAGTGAAAATAGTTGTATTTGTTGGGGAAAAGAGTTCAAAAAGAAGAACATTTTTAGCCATGTTCATTTCTGTTGTTAACTGGAGACATTCCTCATTTTGTCCCACCTAAAGAACCATTTGTTTGTTATGTTCTTCAATCCAACTAATCAATATGAACCGGAAGGACCTTAAATACATGATCAATATGGATTTCCAGGATTTTCTTTACAATTTTACAAAGTTTTCTTACTGTCAAAAAGTTAACACTAGACTACCTGCACACTCAGAAGTTAAAGACATTGTCACATAATCAAACTTTCATGTTATTTTACCAGTTAGATCGATTCGAACTTACAAAAGGAACAGGAAGAAAGAACGATCTAAATGAAGAAACCCTTACAAAAGAAACCTGCACTCATTCATAATCTTTAATGATTACACCTTCTTAAGGAAGATAATGGATTCTGTGCTGTACAATATGCTAATCTATCTAGTATTGAATGCCCCTCTTCCCTAAAAAGAAAAAAGAAAGGGAAGAAAAGATCATGCCAGTGAGGTTACTATATCTCTCTGTTAAGGTACATAGTCAATTAGCTACATAAGACTATTCAGAACCTTGATATCAACAGCAAAATAAAAGAACAGCAAGTAAAGGAAGCAGAGAGGATTCTTTTCAATTCACAGAAAAGCTATCGATGCTCGAGTCTCAAAACGAACCGATCTCCTTGTTAAACATCAAGAGAACTGCTTGGAAGAACCCCTTTTTCTTCAACCAAAAGCCTTGGCATTGGCACAGGTGATTTGGTTTCCTCCTCCTCAAAGCTATCACTCATTTGCATAGCATCTTCCATGACCAATATTACTTCAGGCATAGGTCCAACTTCAGATGAAGAATAAGAAGATGATGCTGATAATGACGAGGACAGTAGTGATGGTGAAACTGATTGAGTAGAAGTTCCTTGTTCCAAGTCACTGCCACTGCCACATTCCAAAGTGCCTACTTGAGTCCGATCGGCCTGGAACAGCACATTTGTTGGAAAACTTGGAGGTTCCACTGAAAACTGAGAATCAGAAATTTCCTCTGAAGATTGATTGTTCTCTTCCAAATCATTGCTGTTGAAGAATCCTGGGATTGGACTTAGAGGTGCCACTGAGTTTCTACAGAGAGGACAAGTAGAGTTGGAAAGGAACCACATGTCAATGCAGTCAATATGGAAACCATGTTTGCATTGAGGCAGCAACCGAGCTTTTTCACCTTGTTCAACTTCAGATAAACAAATTGCACAATCTAAACTACCCTTGAACTCTTCTGATCCAAGAATCACCATTGGTAATGATCTGAGAACAGAGGGGTCCAGTGCATTGTGCAGAGAGTCATCAACGGGAGTGAAGGTAAAACGCACGCGACGTAAGCCGCTCCGTTGAGTTGGTGGAAGAGGAGGTTCTTCAGTGCGCCACAAGAACCATTTTGCATATAAATGAAGGAAGAGAACGAAAATCACCACCAACAATAGAAGCATTATGGCTATTACCATGATCTTCCCTGTGGTTTCTATCGCCGCTGAGACATCTAAACCAACCATTGTCTTGCTTCTTCCAAATTTCACACAGATATAACTCAATTGCTGTGTGTTTGGTAAGCTAAAAAATGAGCAATGCCCAGGCAAGAAAATGAAAGGAATAAGGTGACAGCTCTTGTTTTGATTAAGGATTACATATGATTCAAGGGTATATATGAACAGAAGAAGTGATAGCAATTAAGAGCAAGACCATTTGTGGAGAAATGTCGGGAGGACTATTGAATCAACTCTGAAGACTAGAGACTTGGACCTTGCCATTTGTCAGGATGTCCGAGTTGGAAGGAAGAAGAAACATGATGATACTTTGGTGTATACTTCAAAAAATTCAAAGGCATTTCTTTGAACTGTGGGCTGGAATATTTAAAACTGATACGACTTTTCAAGAACACAATCAAAGGTTGTCTGTTTCTTTATTTCCGTTCTTGTCTTCTTAGCTTTGACTCTAGATGCAGCCTCCATTCATTTCACAATTAGAGTTGGTTGAAAGTATGTTCTTTATTCTGCATTTTATTTAGTTATTGTTTAATTGACTCAAATAACTCATAGTTTACTTTAAAACTGTCCTTTTTGCAGTGCAAGTTAATGACTAATATCCTTCCTGGCATGCTTCAGCCTGCAAGAGATTCAACTTCATTGAACCGAAGGGTAAAGATTGCATTTTTTAACCAAAAATTTCAATTTTTTTTTAATTAAAGGTTCCTTGATTTGAACAGAAGCAGGAGATCATCAAGTTTTTATCATATGTTTGAAAGAATCTCGAGGAGAACTACCTTCTAATTGATTCAAATGATTGTCTTAACAAATTGGGAATGTTTCAGTGTGGCAAATCAAGGACTTCTGTTCCTTTCTTTGCTAACTTTGGCAATAAATATTGTTTTTTCACTATCAGCTGCTGTCAAGTTTGCGTAAAGCTATCGCATGGGTCATCTTTAAAGACTCCTGGCAGTGTCTTAATTAAATTATCATCAGGTAGGATGATGGCCAAGCTTTAAACTTGTTAATAATTTCAATAGTTAACAACACTACAGATGTTCACACGGCAGATCATCTCCTGAGAGGAAAACTTAAAACTTTTAAAGGTCCTTACAAGTAGATTATTCCTGAACGGGGGAAATGGTTCCGGAGGATGTCAAGACCATTCTGAGTCAGATCGTCATCATCACAACAGTACCATGGTCTGAACCATAAGCATTAAGAATAAATGCAAAGACTGGAAATGGCTGTGCAGAAGGGAATTGATGTTCCCGGAAACCTGCTTGGTCTGAGCAAGTTGTTGGATATTCAAACTGTCGTCTGAGGACTTATATTGTTATTTCCTTGTAACTATGGCTATGTAGCAAACAATCTAGTTGCAGATACTAGGAAGGAGCTTATGTCAGAAGCTTTTAAATTTCATTGTTAATCTATTTACATAAAACCATTTCATTCTCCCCAATATTTATAATAATAATAAGACACAGGTTTTCTGCAACTACTAATCAAATTCATATTAATTGTCTAATTAAAGTCCAATATATTCTTCAATCCCACAAGCAGATTCCTTTGTTCATTTTCTGTAAACACTTCTATCCATTGTATAATCTCTACTGAAGCGCCAGAAAAAAAAGTTTCTTTTTTAATCATTTCGTCAAATGGCTTAGAGAAGGAAAACATTTATCACCACTTCTTGGCACTGTACACCTTTATATGGTGATTTGGCTGCTCTGAGTTCCCATTTCATCGAACTGATAAAAAAATGATTCTTAGAATTTTCTTTGGCACCTTAAACCTAAAGAGGTGCACATAATCATTGACTACATCTGTTACCCTATTTCAGTAACATCATTGAGAATTCAAGATCTCCAACGATGCTGTGACTTAGCTAGACTACCTTCGACAGAAATCAAATTAGGTCCTTGGAACAAGGCCAAGGAAGAAGATTCCTACTTACCAAACAACAAAGAATGGAACTTCCCCTTCCTATGGCTTCAAAGGTAACAGAGACTCTCACAAAATGCTGACGTGAGCTCAAAGTCAAGAGGGTTCTCCTTCAACTTTCCAATGTATCGACACAAAGTAGACAAAGCAGACAAGAAGTCATACAAACGGCGATAAGTTGATGGTGAAGGTGAAGGTGAAGGTGAAGGTGAAGGTGACGGTGAAGGTGGAAGTGTTGTAACCTTAGCCCTGCAAAGGGGACAACTTTTATGAAGCTGGAGCCAAATCTCGATGCAAGACAAATGGAAACCATGTTTACATGTTGGAAGAATCATGACTTGTTCATCACGACGGATCTTGCTCAAGCAAACAACACATTTAAATTTAGTATCATCCTCGTTCCTAATATTCCCCTTCTTGTCTTGTTGGTTAAGTCCTGACTGAATTGGCCGTAGGAAACAAAAACGGAACAAGCAGACAACAACCATAGAAATCATCAACATGGGCAACATTTATCTGTTGAAAGGCGCCAACTTTTTCGGCTCAAGTCAAGCACAGTTCTCTGATTACCTATCCGTTATGAAGAAGTTAAGGAACCGACTGATGGAAAGAAAGCTGAGAGAGGATTTGATTGGAAAATCATCAAGTATGCATACCTTGAGTAAGAAACCAACTTGCTATCTTCTGATTCTGTCTGTTATGGAATTGTTTTGTTAGAGAGAGCCAAATTGTTACAACTTATAAGCAACCAATGAAAAGGAAAGAATCAGCAGACAATATTGAATATGTCAACCGAAGAAGGCAACCTAAGCGAGTACATTGACTCTTATACACCACCGTTTCGTTATTTTTCACGTTTAAAAATTTAGCAGAGTGAAATTCCAAAAAACAAATTTTAGAAGAGTTCGGTTGGGTTGGAAATTGACAGTAGTTCTTGTCTGCTTTTAGAATTTTTAGTTAGGGGGATTTACGGAGGTTTGAAACAATGATAAAAATCCAAAGATTGGAACTTTCGTATGTCATATTTTCATTGGACTGCCTTCATTAGTCGCACCGAGTAAAGAGTAGCTCTTGAGGCTTTTAAAAATGTTTTAAACGCAAAGGTTGAAATCCTAAAAGCAAATCCAAATTGATAATGTATGATGGCATAGTTCATAGGCATTTTCTTGTTCTTGATATAAGGGGACCATTCGATTCATCAAATATCTACACGCAATCCATCAAAAGCTCTTGTAATGGAAAAATAGTATTGAATTTGAATAAACCTTAAAACCAACAACAAAAAGGGCAAAATCAATACTAGAATTCCAGTAAATGCTTGAAGCCCGTATGAAAGTAAGACATGGGTTGTTGGCCCATTCACAAAAATGAGATCTTTGTTCATCAAAATTTCAGCTCTAGGACAGAAGTATTGTATGGGCTACAAAAATTTACTTGAGACTATTCGTTATCTTCAACTCACCGCCCAACAGACACCGCCAGTGAAGTGACCCTCTCTCTGTGTATGTTCCTCTCTCAGTTTCATTCTCTTCCTCTGTTTTGCCGTCCTTAGTAATCCACATTTCAACTGTACCTTACCTTTGACAGCTTCATGCCCACTGTTATCCGTTTTCTGTTCACAGACAAGCACACTAGCAAATAGCTTGCTGGTCCGCAATGGTTGGAATTGTATGCTTGCCGCTAAATTTGGTTGAAGGTTGATTCTTTGAGTTCATTTGAGATAATAAATTCTGGGTTTTGGTTGAATGACCTCTCATCAATGCCTTTGTTAGGTACTCCCTTCTTT
>JAOSBN010000005.1:2196669-2210748 GCA_027563595.1 Erythroxylum suave | reverse complement strand
TGCATAGTTATATCGAGTATTTGATCCAACCAACATTGATATGGAATAATAGTGAAACATGAATCTGACGGGACAAGAAATGGAATGTTGACATACCAAGTCCTCGTTTGATCCCAGTTTCAAGAGCCAAACTGTCGAAAAAAAGAATCAAAACTTAAACCGATCCAAATTCAGATAAATTACGTTTTATCCGTTTATTTTAAACATACTGAATCCAAACTCATTTTAGTTTCTTTAACTATGAATTTGTTAATCGATAGATAGTAAATTTGACAGAAAGCAGGTAATTATCGAGTTATTAACATAAAAAGTTCGAGTCTTTTTCAATCTGGGACTCTGACTGAAACTAATCTGAATCATTAGATCAAGAGTTACGCAAATTCACACAACACTTTTAACCACAATTTGAAGCTCAATCCGCAACAGTGTCGGTCAGTGCCTTGTCGTTTTCCTCCACCGACTATGTTCGTTTGGTTCATAATTTTCCTAACTTCTTTGCTTCGTACTTGGGCTTCCTCTCCACAAGTCTCTTCATACTTACACTCTCTATCTGCTCTCTTGGACACTGTTTGACCTCTGGTTCAGGCATTTCATCGATCACTTGGATCCGTTTACTGTAAACTCCAAAAGAAGCAAACTTGATTGATGAGAAGTTCAGAGACGATGGAGAGAGATCCATTATCGGACGAAGAAGACGATCGCGAGAACCTGATAGACCAGAACGACAGGAAACACGATAACCATAACCACCACCCTAACCACCACGAATCCTCGTTCCACATTGACGACCACCTGGATTCAAGCTTGCGGAGACGTTTCAAATTCTTCAGTTTTACCCGCAACAGACGGTATTATTACTTGTTCGCCATTTTTCTTCCGCTCTTCATTGTTCTTCTCTATTTCTCCACGACTTTCCGGAACCTGTTCTCTGCCCCGAACTTGGCTCTTCTCAAGTTCGATTCTTTCTCTGATCGTATGCGAGAGTCTGAATTGCGGGCCCTTTACTTGCTTAGACAACAACAGCTCTCACTTTACTCTTTATGGAACCGATCTTTTGTGAATTCCTCTGCTTTTAATTCTAGTAGTAATGTCGATCCAAAGTTGCCCACTAACAGTGGCAATCTGTTATTGGAAGATTTGAAGTCTGCCCTTTTGAAGCAGTTCTCTTTAAACAAAGAAATTCAGCAAGTTTTGTTGTCTACTCACAAATCAGGTAATGGGTCTTCAGAATCTGATAATAAAGGTTTGTTCTTGGATTCTACGTGTACGAAGGTGGATCAGAGGTTTTCAGAGAGAAGGACAATTCAGTGGAAGCCTAGATCTAATAAGTTCTTGTTTGCAATATGTTTATCCGGTCAAATGAGTAACCATTTGATTTGCTTAGAAAAGCATATGTTCTTCGCTGCATTGTTGAATCGAGTTTTGGTTATTCCGAGTTCGAGATTTGATTATCAGTACAATAGGGTATTGGATATTGCTCATATCAATGAGTGTTTGGGGACCAAGGTTGTGATTACATTTGAAGAATTCGTGGAATTGAAGAAGAGTCATCCTCATATTGACAGGTTTATATGTTATTTTTCGAAGCCGAATCCATGTTATCTTGATGAGGAACATCTTAAGAAGTTGAAATCATTGGGGCTTTCTATGGGAAAGCTTGAATCTCCTTGGAAAGAGGATACAAAGAAACCCAGTGAAAGGAGTATTGAGGATATTGAAGCTAAGTTTAAGTCTGATGACGATGTCATTGCTATTGGAGATGTGTTTTATGCTGATTTGGAGAAGGATTGGTTGATGCAGCCCGGTGGTCCTCTTGCTCACAAGTGTAAGACTTTGATCGAACCGAGTAGGGTTATCATGGTTACGGCCCAGCGGTTTATTCAAACTTTCCTGGGGGAGAATTTCATTGCTCTCCATTTTCGACGCCATGGATTTTTGACATTCTGGTATGCTTTCCTCTTTCCTTTTCCCTACCGTAAACCAGTTGATACTTCTTCAATTTTGGTAATTTTTCTGGATTGAATTGTTTGGTCATTTAGTTTGCTTAGATATCCCTTTGGCGTGAATCGGGTAGACGTTCAGTCAGTTAGTTTAACGGACGTGTCTTTGTGTACCTTGATGAGAAAGCTTATACTAATGCTTCTAATCCTCTTTGGAATGTTCTGCCAGCAATGCGAAAAAGCCTAGTTGCTTTTATCCCATTCCACAAGCAGCTGATTGCATCTCACGAGTTGTTGGAAGAGCCAATGCACCAGTTATATATCTTTCAACCGACGCTGCAGAGAGTGAAACTGGATTGCTTCAGTCATTGGTTGTTGTAAATGGGAAGACCGTGCCCCTTGTAAAACGTCCGTCTCATAATTCGGCTGAAAAGTGGGATGCTTTCCTGCACAGACATGGTCTGCAGGATGATCCTCAGGTAAATAGCGTTTGTTCTCTTTTCTTATTATCATTTTCTTTGGATCGAAGAAAGCGTAGTCTGTTGTTAGCATTCTTGCTTCTTCAATTCTCCAATTGTTCCGAAAGTTTTTGACGACAAAGGGATGAAAAAGTCATACTCTTCACATGTTCTATTTTTGTTCAAAGAAAAGGATAAATCATTTGCTTCATTTCAAATGGTTAGGAACCTATAAACTAGTCTTGATTGGAGCTGCCTGGAATGCTGAAGTTCTTAAGTACGAAAGTATATTGTTGTATTTGAATAAAGCATGTGCAGTAGTTCCATACTGCATGATTGAGGCAAGAGTGGAATCCTAATAGTGTCCAAAGTCCAGTCTCTTGTAGGAAGCTCTTGTATTCACTATGTTCAATATTTTTTCTGAAGGTGGAAGCTATGCTGGATAAGACAATCTGTGCCATGTCTAGCGTGTTCATCGGAGCCTCAGGATCAACATTTACTGAGGACATCTTGCGGCTAAGGAAGGACTGGCAATCTGCATCATTATGTGACGAGTATCTCTGCCACAATGAGCTGCCAAACTTCATAGCAGAAAATGAATGAAGATACCAAAATTTGGCCGACTTCAGGATCTTGTTTACTGCTTGTATATGCATTTTGTTCGTGGTGATAATCTGGCAATGAATCCTGTAGGATCAAGAACTCGTATCGGCACACACAGTTAACTGGATCAAAATTCCATTAATATGTAGCTAGTTTGTTTTTCTTTTCATCTTCTTTGTTCTTTTGCACATAAGTTCGTCCTTTCATCTGGGTTCTGCTTTGTTATGTATTGCCCACAGGCTTCATTTCATAAGTGTTCAGAGCTAAAATAAAGCTCAAACAACAGCTAGTTCAAACTATTTTACTTGAACCATATGTCTCTCTCCATTTTGTTCGTGGTGATAATCTGGCAATGAATCCTGTAGGATCAGGAACTCGTATTGGCACACACGGTTAACCGGATCAAAATTCCATTAATATGTAGCTAGTTTGTTTTTCTTTTCATCTTCTTTGTTCTTTTGCACATAAGTTCGTCCTTTCATCAGGGTTTTGCTTTGTTATGTATTGCCCACAGGCTTCATTTCATAAGTATTCAGAGCTAAAATAAAGCTCAAACAACAGCTAGTTCAAACTATTTTACTTGAACCATATCTCTATCTCCAGTAATCAAGTGGAAATTTATTACAAACAAATACTTAATCGAAATTGTGGTTGGATTAGTTATCACAAATTATCGTAATTATGCAGTACAGCTCTTTTTTTTCAATTATCAGGACCTTAATTTTCATAATTACACAAAATGATATCAACTTTTATTAGCAGATTTAAGTTGTACTTCATTTACAATGTTCTGAATTTAATTACAATAATTAGCATTTCATAAGCTTGAATCTGATAGAAAAACATGGTTAAAAATTTTAAAAAAAGAATCATTATTTTAAAGAAATAATTAATATTTGTGAACATCAAAAAAATTTAGTACTCGAGACGGATAAAGTAAGAAAATTTAGCATTCAATTAAAAGATTCAGTCTTGATACTCTCTAAATAGTTGTCCCATGTTCAGTTTAACCAGTTTAAACCATCCGATTCATTTGATCCAAGGAAATATCTTTTCCACTTTTAAGCTACTCTAGATATTACAATTGAATATATTTATATATATATATTGTAAGGAATGTGATAGCTGAAATAATGGCACAATGGTACAACCATATCTCCAAGCTTCCGTCACTAGCATAGCAAGTTCAACAAACTTGAAACTTCGGTTTTAAAGCAGCCATGTACATATGAGATCCTATGATCAATGTCAAAACAAGAGACCAACAACCTGTTTTGATCATTTAAGACATGTAATCCTGAGTATTTGGATTGTCAGCTTGCTGTGGCGCACCGTGATCATTTCCAACAGTTCTCTTGCTCATATTAGCTCGCTGCACTAATCGAACCAATGCCTGAACCACTTCGGACATAGGGGGTCGAAACTCCGGCTCCGGCTGCAAGAACAATGAAAATGGGTCCCCGGTAAAATGTGTATGACAGATGATTAGCAGAATGGCAGCAACTTGCATTCCACATAGCTTTGAACATACATGTTCAAGGAGATAGTCTTTAAGGTTACCTGAACACAAAGAGCAATGACATCTGCGAACCGGGAGAGAGATTTGACAGGGTAAAGACCTTTAAGTGCAGGATCGACCATTTTTGACAGAGCATCAATGTCATGCAGCTGAGGCGTGGCCCATCTTACCAAAGATTGTTCCAACCTCGGTCTCGAGCTGTAAAAGGATTCACAAATAATTAAGACTAGGAAAGAACCAATTTCGTATCTTAAAGCACAATGAGCCTGTTCATGCTACTTCTAGGTCACATCAATAGTAATTAGTTTTTGTAATCAATCATTCACCTATCAAATGGTTTACGCCCAGTAAGAAGTTCCAACATGACCACGCCAAAACTGTAAACATCGCTCTTAAGAGTATAATGACCAGACATGGTGACTTCAGGTGCACTATAGCCAGAACCTGCATTTTGGCTCAATATCTGGGAACAGGAAAGAAAATCACATAATAGGTGATCATTTCTAGCATCCAAGTAAAAATATGTCGCAACAACAAAATACTGCAACCAAAAACAGTTGAAGCATTTGACAGATAGACAATGGACACAGCAGTCATCCAAGAACAACGAGCCAAAAGTCCACATGAATTTTGGAAAATCCATTTCTTACAAGTATCAAGTGGGAGTGAATAATTTCAACTTTCAAACCCATTTATCGATCACCTCAGCAGTTTTCTTTTTCTTTTGAACTTCTTGCACCCACTTGAGTAGATCCCACAAGGAAACTCAACTATTTATAACTTTTATGTACTCCCAAACTTATATTTCTGGATTTCAAGTCAAGTTCACAGAAAAGAGACATGCAAAACTTTCTCAGGAAGTCATTCAGAAAGATCACCTGATCTGCATTTGGGAGAAAACTTGCTAGGCCAGAGCCTGAAAGGTGAGGATTGAGTTCAGTGTCCAATAGTATGTTTGCTGACTTTATGTTCTTGTGAATAATGGATGGAGAGCAGACTTCATGTAGGTACCTGAAGAACCCCATAACATGAAGACTATGATACAAATGTTGCAGAGAAGATGGTATGGTTGATTAAATCCTACATCATCAAGGCCACAAATTTCTAGAATCTTATCGAATCTCATATACTAGACAGTTAAATTCAAACATCAGCGCATATATGAGTAACTGAAACTTGTGTACAAACCATTGGCTATCAAGTTAATTGCTTCATCTGATATTACATATTACTCGCTTTTTTCATTCATTGACTACGTATATGCATTCACATCGACCGAATTTACACATCCTAGAGTTGCTCCTTCATGCTTTAAAGGATTTTGAAAACAAACAATTATTTTTTTGAAACACGTTGGTTGATATTAGATTGGCAGAAAATTGAATGTACACGATGTATCTTTTTGATGTGCTGCAATGAACTTACTCCAATGCTCGGGCAGTCCCCAATGCTATCTTGACACGAGAGTTCCATATCAAAGGTTTGTTATATTCATCTGACATGTGAAGGAACTCATGAAGTGACCCATTCTTATGGAACTCATATATCAGGAGTTGTTGCCCATGCTCTGAACAATAACCAACTAGCTCTGTCACATTGGGGTGATCCAACTTTGAGATTTTGGAAACTATCTCTGTAAAATCTTCGGTCATGTCGCTGGGAAGGCATGCTGCATCTATTTTCTTCACTGCAAGAACCTAGAACACGGTCCCAGAAAGAACATGGTCACATGTGTTTCAAAAGCATTATTTGTTTTTCATTCTTTCTGGCCCTTTAACTGAAATATTTAAGATTTGTCAGGTTAGAGAAGCAAACCTTCCCATCATCAAACTGAGCTCTATAAACACGTCCAAATGATCCCTCACCAAGAAGATTTTCAACACTGAAGCTGCCAGTGGCTATCTGCAGATCTGCTACTGAGTATGAGGTGACATTGACAGGAACTGGGGTAGGTTTTTTCACAACAGGCTTCTTGAGAAAATCATCGTCGTCAAATGATTTATGACGATCACTCGGTGGAGGTCTAAGATTCATCGAGGCAGAGCTATCCAATGTCTTAGTAATCACAGTGGAGGGAGCTTGTACAGACTTCATTTCTGTACAAGGAAGTTTTGGAAAAAGAGAAGTGAAAGTTCCACTCAGAATTGTCCAAATATTGCAGACTGAGAACTTAATAATACAAAACTTGAAGGGAACCAAAATATGATTGAGAAGTTTGGTCTAGTCTCTAAATCAAACATATAGAGAACCATTTGCCTCAAAACGAGAACCAAAGCATTAAAGAGGCTAAAAATCCTTCATTAACAATATCACTGGCACCAATATAGAATCCTCTAATAGCCACTGAACAAAATCCTATAAGCAGGCACCAGACATTTAAAAATAACAAGCTTCCATATCATTATGTAGATAGCAATAAAATAAAATTAGTGCTATGTTGAAATAAATGTAAAGATTAGCACATTATCAATACAAGGCAGGGTACAGTTTTCAGAGAACAACATTATTGAGAAATTAATTGATCATATCTAAGCTAATTTCAATTTATCTTTGCATCTTCCAGATTTTTATTCCATTTTGTCAAAGCATTAGCAGCCAAACATCTAAGTTACAAATAAAACTTAAACCAAAAGCAAAATCAACGAAGCTTTTGGATCATAATAGATTGATATAATGTAGCCTTGACATTCTAGGCATGGAAAACTGTCATTCTCATGCTACAAGATAGGAGTCAAATATAGCAAAAACTATTGGTAGATGATGCTCCAATAAAATCAAAATTCGGACAACATATATATTACCTTGCACTTCACCAGAAGATAGAGGAGCAAATGGTTGATTATCAAGTTTTTCTATGTCTGAAGAAGACCTCCTCGATCTTCTCTTCAAAAGGAAAAATGCTACTATTGCCCCAACAACAAGTATCGAAATGATAATTCCAGCTATACCACCACCTGTTATTCCTGACTTTTTGCTGCCACCGTCTGATGGACTATTGTTTCCTCCAGATTTATGACTAGGGTGTCTTGGGGCCGGAGGTGTACCAGGTGGAGGTGGAGGTGCAGACCCTGAGTTCCAATTGTTTCCTTCCTTCCTGCAATGAAGATTGCTCAAACAAGTTTGCAGAAAGACTCCTTAACTCAACCGGTCTGGTAGGTAACAATTGGTTGGAGAATTCTTACTGCAGATTAATGTTGGCCAATGGTTGAGGAATCCAGCCAGTGAAATGATTGTTTGCTACATTCCTGATAGAGAATAATAAGCAACATGACAGTACCACAGGTTAAATGCTATGAAATCAAACAAAAGTTCTCAACTTAATTCAATTGCTATGATAGTTACGCACAGGTTGTCAAGAGGAAGGGACGAAAGGACATCAATTGTTCCCGTAAACTGATTGTTTTGCAAATACCTGTAAGGGGATAAAGGGTAGTAAGCAAAAAGAGTTAAATCATACATTTATTGCCAATTTTATGAGGAAATGCTACTTACATTGACGTCACACTTGAAAGGGAGCTAAAACTCTCAGGTAGATTTCCTGTCATTGAATTGAAGGAGATATCCCTGAAGAGTGACATTAAGTTGTCAATACCTGTGATCTATCCCTTCCATAAAAACAGTATCAAATGTCTATAAGAAATAGTAATCAACTAGGAAATGAATTCACTTTTCAACAATCAAAGAGCTCGGTATTTTCAGAAACATTTGATGAATCACGCATCAATGGCTATCAAACAAGCCAGAATAATACAGACATGACAAAAATCCAAAGATATTAGGAATAGGCATCCAAAAGTGGGACCCTCGATATACTTGAGTCAAAAACAAATTTCTAGTTATGAAAACAATTACTTGCTTAGACTTGAATAATATGCTTAGTGTGGAGCAGATTAAAGTAAAAACTTGTAAAGTTTTGATGGTTGACTAGAGTGTATAGAAGATCTCACAGTGTGGAGAGTGAAGATAGCTGTCCAAACATGTTGTTAAGTTGATTCTGAAGCTGGTTGTGAGCAAGGTTCCTATACTCCAAACGGAAGGAAGGGAAAAACATGTAGACTATGAACTTAATATTGAACTATGGAAAGAGGCTGAATTAGAGAATGAAGAATGAGAAATCACCCACAAGTATTCCAGAGAAGTCATCTGTGAAATGGAATAGGGAATTTCTCCACTGAATTGATTATTAGCAAGATTCCTGCATGAAAAGGAAAAGTGGGTTGAGTCAACATGAATTAGAATGGGAAGATCAATATAAATAACAATTTCCAAGAGAAACATACAGTCTTGTCAAGTTTGGAGGAAGTTGATAAGGGATTCCACCTGCCAGGTTGTTATTACTCATGTCTCTGCAAAAGTCCAACATATCACCAGGGCATAAATGTATGACAGCTTATGAGTTATATGAGAACTCTCATCTTACAGGTTTGTTAAAGACGTCAAACTTGAGAGCTGGAAACCCACTGACCCAGAAAGTCCAAGACCAGATAATTTACTAACAGAAACAAATAGGAAATCAAGTTAGAAAGGTATATGGTAAGTGCTGGCAATGTTAATTTAACAAATCAGGAAAAGAAAAGTGCCAGAAAAGATACATTTCAGTGACTCGAGAGCCTGAGCAAGTAACACCTTTCCAAGACTGCCCACACGGATCATCACCATTTGAACTCCATGCTGTTAGTTGCGGTGGTGAATTTAAGCTGCTGTACATGACTTTTAGAGCAGAAGCTGTATGAGATCCAAGCAGTCATTAGGTAATATACCAAATATCAGTTATGACGGCATTTCACTCATGAATGAATGTCAATATATAAAGAGAACAACAAGTTTAAGGTGGAGCACGACATTGAAGGAACTAGCATGATATCGCAATTAGCATGAAGATTAAAGTTGGAGAAAATTTGAGGGAAAAGAAACTTCCAAGACCTGAAAAATATTGGGATCTAAGTTTGGTACATGAGCTGGCTATGGAGCATATGCCCCTGCTTAGTTATCTAAGACTAAAAATTTGTGTTCTTGCAGCAAAAGAAGAGCAGACTAAGCCGTCAAAATTAGAAAGGCGTTGGCTTCTTTACGCAGTTGTCATATAATCATCTGAAGGTCTTTGCTTTCTCAACAAACTGACACTATAAAACCCAGACTCCAAATTGGCCTAAATGAGCATATGGACACACACACAGTTTCCGCTTTTCTGACATGGCTGCATTCAGAAAGAATGCTCAAAGAAGCTACCTTTTTAACCAGAGAGAGACGCAAAACTGAATATCAATTTATAAAACTGGAAAATTATCCAAGAAAAAACACAAATTTTAAATATACTAAGCACTTATCAACGTAAATTTTTCTTTAACAAGGTCAAAATTTTAGTTAAAGAAAGAAACAAATGTAAAAAATCTGCAGATGCAAAAGAAAGGCAGAAACTTTCTGTTATAATACCAAATAACAAGCTGCGGCAGACTACAGCAAACAGTAGACAAGAGAAAATTCACCCAAAAAAAAATGCAGCCACGGCAGATACAAGCACATCTAAACCCTTCTAAGGAAACGAATTGACTGACCATCGTTTGGATCTGTATCACCATGGATGCATCTAAGAATGCAGATTGTTAGTGTCACTAGCAGCTCAACCCTTCTCCAGAAACCCATTATCACCCACAAAAAACCAGAGAAGATGGCCAAATGACTAATGACAAAGAACTCTTCCTTCACTGGTTTACCTTCCTCTTTTTTTTTTTTTGACTAATATCTCCTCTCTATAATCATGTAGCCGTGTCCAAAGAAAGCTGGCAGGCACGATTCGCCAAAAGAATCCAAGACCACAGATCAGAATACCCTTTGTCTCTTCTCTATATTAAAGGTTTTAACTTTATTTTATTACATTCACATTCTCCTATTTCATCAACTCTCTCTCGGTATTCTCCTATATTATGTTTTATACTGTTCATCTTTATTTCTTTTTCTATACATGTACAGGTTGGCACCATTTCTATGAATTATTCATATTATATATACTTATTTCCTTGCTTTGAAGATTCATTAACATAACCACACCAGAGGTAGGAAAGGGTTGCTTTCAATTTTCATGGGGGCTACCTCAAATTATAAAAGTAATATCTTTTACAAGATATGGGAGATCTTGTAATGGTAACCAGATATGTATGTGAAAAAGGGTAAGTGTAATATTGAATTATTACCAACAAGAAACTAAGAGATTGTATAGTTAAACAGTGACAGTACCAGTCCCTTCTAATCACAGCCATAGTTCACGGGACAGTCACGAGACTTTGAATAAGAATGACGAAAGACCATTCTTCAGGTTTTTTCACCTTATCATGATCCAAAGTTTTGTTTTTTTCCCCCTTATTCCTTGTTCAGATAATATGGAAATCGCAGAAGAAACCTGATGTGATGTAACCAACTAATTACAGTTGAGTTAGATGAGGCTGTGTGATAGAAATTGGTGCTGTAATCATTCATAGTGATGACTGATGATACGCTTAGCACTGTCATTAATTCCAAGATTAAGATTGTTATGTGTAGAATTGATTCTTGATAATGGAATGGACCGTATTAAATTTGAGTATGTTCAATTAAATTTTAATTCTTTTTGGTTTTTTTATAATTTTTAATTTTGCATGTTAATTATAAAACAAATGATATTAAGCTTGAGATAAAATATTAATTATATTTTTATATTATTTAAATTTAAATAATTAAGTGTTATAGGTTTAAATTTTACTGAAAATTTAATTCTCTTATAATTTCTTTAAAAATAAAACAGATTATTGACATGAAAATTTAACATAATATTTAAATCTCATTTGAATTAATTATATTTAAATTAAACTGATCATTTATTATAATTACTTTAAATTATCAATTTAAGTTGAATTTAATTAATTCAGATTAAATTTGAAAGATGAATATGAAATCATCATAATCAATTTTTATTATTATTATTTATTACTTTTAAAGGTTATTAATTAATTACCATTGAATTTTTTTCAAAAACTTTTAGTTTTCAACACTAACTTCTCTCTTTAAATATTAGATAAAAATAATGTAATAAAAAATAGGTTCGTAAAATTAAAGTCAACGTACTTAATACATAAGATTTCCTTTTTGTGAGGAACCGGAAGTGTCTCCATTATACTTTTTATAAAGAGGTCGTTTTGTTTTAAGGGTGGTTGAGTTGGTAGAGTAAGAGGGCTTAAAACCAAAAGGTCTTATGTTCGAATCCTCCTACCTACACTCTTTCAATCAAATTTATCGCACAAGGCTTATCTAATACGAAACACGTGGATCTAAATGATATTATATTTAAAAAAATTGTAATTTTTAATTATAAAAAAGGTTGTTATTCTAAGGCTGACGTCAGATTCCTAAAGCTGAAATGCAAAAGAACACGTGTAATTAATTAAGGCAGACTTGGAAAGGGAAAGGGTTGAGAGGTTGAACGTATAATCTTCACTATATGATAAAGTAATCTGTGTTTGAAATAAACAAATGACAAGTGTGGTACAGACACCCGACCAAAGACGTGTCTGCAAATGGTCGGTTACGTGTCGTTAAGTAGAAAGAGAATATATTCCTAAACTCCACCGTCGGTCTAATAGAAATAGTACGGAGTCTTATTTTTATAAAATAAAGAAATTATTTTATAAAAAAACAACATAGATAAAAATAAATAAAATAAAATATCTAATATAATGTTTAGCTTTATTAATAACTGATAAGCTGCAAATTACAGTTAATAATAAATTAAATTTTAATTCACATTCAATCTCAATTTAATAAAGATTAATAATAAATAATATCAAATTTTTAATTTAATTCAGCTTGATTTAATAAAAATTTAAGTAGCTCAACTCAAATTTCAAAACTAAAAAAATAATAATGTTATTTTATTTCAATTAGTTTAATTTAAATTTAAAATTAATTAATTTTAATATTTTTTTTAAACGGAAGAATCTGCAATAACTATTCTTCATATACATACTGAGTAAATCTTTGAATTGACGCAATAATTTGTAAATCATACCAACTGAGTACTCTACGCTAGGTAAGTCTTGTATGACAGACTCGATCGAGAGAATATAAGTAGAAAGATTCAAACACGCTTCATGCCCTCCCACTTCACCAACTCGACACTTCAATGGGTTTTTAATAGAATTAATATTGACAAAAATTAAAAAATTTCTCATTTAGTAGTTGTAAAATTATTTATGAATCGTAAATTTCATAATATAATCAAATTAATAAAGATTTGTATTATTTTATAATTAAAATTTTTATAATTTATTATAATAAATATAATAATTAAAAATAGAGTGCTAGCTAGCAGTGAGTCACGGATGGCAACAGAATGCGACTGTCGGTGGCACTGTTCTCCATAGCGCGTATGTATATCTCTATATTCAACGTTTTGACCACATAATTAGCCACTTGCTAATTGCTATACATATTTTTCAGGTCGAATTTTTTATTTTAAATTAAAAATGATAAAGAGTCAAATGAGTTAATTTATAATTATATTTATTTGAGTTTTGAATAAATTTTAAACTAATATTAA
The DNA here is from genome assembly GCA_027563595.1 of Erythroxylum suave. Taxonomy (NCBI): domain Eukaryota; kingdom Viridiplantae; phylum Streptophyta; class Magnoliopsida; order Malpighiales; family Erythroxylaceae; genus Erythroxylum; species Erythroxylum suave. The sequence goes on along the minus strand of JAOSBN010000005.1, from coordinate 2,197,659 downwards.
AATTCAACGTAAATTAAAATAACATGACATTTTTCAATTTATAATTTAATTTTAAAATAAATTTAATGTCAATTTAAAATTTGTTTATATATATATATCATATTAGTCATATCAATAATAAATATAAACCCTTTTCTACAATTTAAGTTTACACCAAATTATATCATAATCACCACATTTGTCAACAATGTGATGGGGGATGAGTTGTATTGACTAAGATTTGTCTCCAACTTCGTTAATTTTGAATCGGAATCAATATACTTTTAATATCAAATCAAGATCAATTAGGTTGGAAATAAAGTATTTGGTCAAACCCGTCTTTAATATCAAAGTAATGGTTATGAATAGTCATCGACTCTGCTTATTACGAGACATACAATGAATTACAGACGTATGACTAATCGTTATGGGTTGAATGTAACTTAATTTGTCGAACCTAATGTATCATGTTATAGGTTTAGATTTGATTTGTGGAAGGTTAGGTTTCATTTTCATTACACGTTACTTGACCAATTTGGCATTCGCGCGTGTGTCTTAGAAATGAAGACATTCAACTGTCCAAAGCTGTTCGATGTGAGCTTCACCGTATGGGACAAGGCTTTGGCTCCAAACTTTGGCTTCAAGAGATAGGAAGAGGTTCTCTCTCTCTTTTGTATGTTATGAATCAAATATGAATTGTTTGGATTTGAAGTCTAATTGAATTTCGGATACGATATACCCGCGAGGGCTCGGGTGGAGTGGTAACGGTAAGGACTCTTCCACCCTTAACTAAGATCTCGAGTTCGAGTTTTAGGTAATAATTTTCCTTAAATTCAGCTCCAAATTTAGTCAATTACCCTTGTGGAGTCGGATACGGGAGGGTTTTACAAATTCGACGTAAGCTTAGATCTAATAAAGTATTTTTAAAACTCAATCTAGTAAATAAGATAGAAATTTTCAAATATACTTAAACTAATATTTTAAAAATTAGATCGAAAATTAAACTAGTAA
>JAOSBN010000005.1:2168707-2193096 GCA_027563595.1 Erythroxylum suave | reverse complement strand
GAAGTTCTATCTCATGGATAGAGATGACAATGGATAGGCCAAATCTGAGCATGGCCTGACAGATTTTGTCGAGGCCTAAGCTTTTTAAATCAGAAAGTAAAAAATTACTACGATTTGATCCAATTATAAGATACACAACTCGGAACTTATATTGATTAAATATAAAGTTGGTGTGAGATTTATAAAGACTTTGGACTCTGTACCCTCACAAGCGAGTTTTTGAGGCATGACTCTCCTACAATCCTTAACAATATTAATATCAGAGCTGGTCTTCGAGTGGTGGCCTTGGAATATTAGCTATAACCAACATGGCCGTAACTATTAAGGATCTCAAAGTGGTAACTTGACAGTGTCAACCGTGCCTAACGAGGACGTTGGTCCTTATAGGGGTACCAATATTGTGGTTTGATCCAATTGCAAAGTATGGAACTGAGTTTCTACATTGATTAAAATATAAAGTTGCTATAGAATTTATAAAGACTTTAGGTTCTCCACCCTCATAAGCTACCTTTTGGGGTGTGGCTCTCCTAAAGTCCTTATCAAAAATCAATAATGCTACAACCTCATATCGTGAACGAGGAACATTATAAAACTACGCAAAAGGTTAAGCAAACTTTACAACGTTATATTTCTCTAAAAAGATTTACAACGTTTCAAAGAGTTTTATAACATTTTAGCTATTCTTGGGTTGGATAAATTATCCGAGGAGGATCGTTTAATTATAGCAAGAGCACGAAAGACGGAGTGTTTCTTATCCCAAGCTTTTTTCATAATAGAAGTATTTATTGGTTGTTCGAGAAAATATGTCGGTTTAGCAGAAACAATGAGAGAGTTTAAATCGATTCTTTCTGGAGAATTAGATAGTCTGACAGAACAATCCTTTTATTTGATTAGTAACATTGATGAAGCTACTGCATAAGCTACGAATTTAGAAATGAAGAACAATATGAAGAAATGACATTAAACCTTTATGTATTGACGCTAAAAGTTAAAGAAATCATTTTATCCACTAATAGTGGAAAAATTGACGTGTTATCAAATCATGGGCTGAAAATACTCTGTGGTCGGATCAATTGTAAATGTCTCGCTTCTATCGATAGTGTGAGACTTTGACACTACTGAAAACTTGATGCTGAGGGGGCAGTGATCAATCAGTAGCTGACCAATTAGTATATAAAAACTCCTTGTATGCAGAAATGTATAGACTGCATAAAAACCTGAAGGATCTTAAAATTTCAGATTTTCCTCTTCTAAAGGTCTGAGGATGAGATTTTAGGGGCTTAGGATTACTCCAGCGAAAGTGGGATATCTGATGTAATTAAAAAAGAAAAAATGGTACTGACGTGAGCAGCATGGGTGTGTGCTGCGAATCCATACCAGTTAACAGCAATGTTGTTAAAGAGTTGGTCTTTCGTAACCCTTTCCAGGAAAGGATTGATCAAATGTAGAACCACTTTGACCATATTCGTATCGAACACATACATACTGTATGAATACATACTATATAAATAATGCATGCATGAACTGACAAAGAACAGGCAGCAGCTCACACTGGTATGTTATTGACCGTGACTGTCACTTAATTGTGTCTGTTTAGTGGATAAACCTCGTAAAGTCCAAAACTTTTAGACACCTTTTAAACTGTTTTCTCTGCATCATCTAAAGTTCTCAAAGATCGAAGAATTGGTTGATGGGCACTGATACTTCAAAAGTTGAAGAAAACAACAGACATGGTGGTGATGAGTACAATCATCAACCTTGTAAAACTGGATTCAACTATCTTATTGTGAGGCCAGAGAATGGAGGAGTAAGGGACTTGTGGAGGTATATGGTTTGGGGTGACAGAGGGAGTGGGAAGAAGTTCTTGGAGAGTTCAGAAGAGGGAGTTATGAATGGGGTTTCAGATGATAACCGGTGGGTGATATTGGTTTCTATTGTGGTTCGCAAGGTTCTTGCTTTCTTTGGCAAGCCCATGGAGTATGTAGGGTTTGCGCTTGAGTTTATTCTCAATCTTCTCTCTGAAAATAGCGGTCTTCTTGCCTTACTCTACAACGTTATTCAAGGTATTTGAAAATGAGTCTACCATCCCCCATCTCAGTTTTGTAGTGTTTCTGCAAAACTGAGATGATACCAAAATCATCTATGGTGTCTTTTTGTTGGATAGGACATGAAAGGTTGTAACTTTCTATGGGTAATAGACTGAGTTCAAAAGTTTTCGTGCCATGTTTGTGCACTGTGATGATCCTAACCTGTGCATGCCTCAAAATCATGAACTTCCATGATGTTTTCTTGGTAGGAATTAAGAAGTTTTCTACTGAAGAAAATGAGGTTCGGCTCTAAGGAGTTGCTCCATGTGTTTGATGAAATGTGCCCTCTATGTATTTGCTTGCTTTTATCAGAACTGCAGATGAATAGTTCCAATACCATCTGTTGTTAAACCAGAAGAGTCATTAACATGATCAGATAGGTTCTCACAGAATTTAAATTCTGAATTGCAGGGAGAGTGGTGATACCAAAGAGAGGTACAGAGACTTTTATCAGCACCATTGGCCAACTGGATGGAAGAATAGACCTATACAAGCCTAAAAGCTTGGCTGAGCGAACAGATGATTTTCTTTCTGCAGAAGTTGGGAATCGTGTTCTCTTGGACCTCTGTATCATGGCTGCCAAGTTAGCTTATGAGAATGCCAAAGTTGTCCAAAGTGTTGCTGATCATCACTGGAATGTGAGCAACTCTCTTCTGATCTCTGTCTGTGCACTTCTGATTCTTTGACTGCAATAGTTTCTAACAATTCCTGTTTTGGCAAAATCAGATGCATTTTGTTGACTTTTACGACTGTTGGAATGGTAAGATAATCCCTTCATAAATATGATAATTCTCAAAGATTTCTACAATTTCCAGGCATCCAGCTTCACTTATCTTTCATCACTAAATGAAGCCTGTTGTTTTTGCTTCCTTTCTTTGACGATTTTTTACTGTCCTTTCATCTGCATATATATGACAGATTTCCAAAAGCAATGGTCTACCCAAGTTTACATACTATGTGACAAGCGAAAAGATGCCAAGTTGATTTTGATCAGCTTTAGAGGAACCGAACCTTTTGATGCTGATGACTGGAGTACAGATTTTGATTACTCTTGGTATGAAATCCCAGGAGTGGGAAAAGTCCATATGGGATTCTTAGAAGCAATGGGCTTGGGCAACAGAGCTGATACTGCCACTTTTCATTACAACCTTCAGAGGAAGCTCAAGGATTTTAACTATTCAAATGGAACTGATGGTGCCAAAGGCTCCTCAGAAGCGTTTGAAAGTGTTCTACCTCATATGCTAAAGAAGACTGCGTACTATGCTGTAAGAGAGAAGCTCAAGGCCTTACTGCAGGAGCACAACGATGCAAAATTTGTAGTCACTGGTCACAGCTTGGGTGGGGCACTTGCCATATTGTTTCCAACTGTTTTGGTGCTCCACAATGAGATTGAAGTAATGCAAAGGTTGCTCGGTGTATACACATTCGGACAGCCAAGGATCGGTAACATGCAGCTGGGAGAGTATATGCAAACCCATCTCGAATGCCCGGTTCCTAAATATTTCCGAGTAGTTTACTGCAATGACCTTGTGCCTAGGTTACCTTATGATGACAAGACCTTCTTGTATAAGCACTTTGGAGTGTGCCTGTACTATAACAGCTTGTACATGGAACAGGTATGTACACCTGCTTCTTTCTTCAAAGTTTTCTTGCATTTTTAGGCATATCTTTTAGTATGCTAAGTCTTGAACTTACAAGAGTCAGTTTATGTGACATCTGTCACTTGATATTGTGTGGTTGATGATATATCCTGCTTGCGACTGGATGATGCAACAAGTACCGATCATTTTAAACATAAATTATCTAAGACCAAGAAAGCTTGCTTGGGTGTGATCAATGTCATGGTGAAACAGATGAAGCATGCTATTATCTTCTCTATGCTTTTCCTTTCAATTATTCTGTTTCTTTCTTGATTATGTTTGTTTTGAAGAAAGTGGAAGAAGAGCCAAATAGAAATTTTTTCGGGTTGAGATATCTCATTCCGGAATACCTGAATGCTGTGTGGGAGCTAATCCGAAGTCTAATAACGGGGTACATCTATGGGCCAGAGTACAAGGAAGGATGGTTCTCCATATTGTTCAGAGTGACAGGATTGGCATTTCCTGGTATTTCTGCCCATTGCCTTACAAATTATATCAACTCGGTGAGGCTTGGAAGGCTGCAAATTTTGTTGACATCCTCTTCCTGACAAGCTTTATTTGAAAATGGAATTTTGTGGCACTGTCAACTAAGATAGGCTGCTTTCTTCATCGTAAAGTTGCAAGATTAATTCTGTAAAATAATATCATCACGGTCTGAGAAAATGTGCCGATTCCAGGCTATCTCTTGTGTGCTGTTGGTTGAAATCTTTTGTTTTCATATCCATTTTCCTGTAAAAATTGAATTGTGTTTGGAAGAAAATAAATTTTCTTTTGTTCTTAATTATTGAGAATGGATTGAGAAATGATGCTGGAACAAATTCCAGGTGGTGTCTAGCTTTATCCTTAAGGTAAAAGCCAAGAATTTGACATGAAAGACAAGTACTAAATTGCATTTTCAATTGGATACTGCAGATTATATGCTCATGACAGTTTTCTAGGACACTTGCGGGTCACAAGTTGGTGTGCGACCACTTGGTAAAATGAACACATGAAATAATTTGATTTCAGGAAACTTGAGCCTCTAATTCTGTCAGATTACAACTGCTATGGGGCTTTAGATTTGCATCAGACCACGGCCTGTACAGATATAACCAACAAAATCACATGAGACATCCCTATGTTGGACTTTCTGTATAACCCATTGCCTTAAGCCTCTTCACGTTATCTTAACACCATTCACAGATGTCTTCAACCCTATCATGGACAATCATTTTGATCTAAACCAAGTTTTTTTTCAGTTTTTGTTTTCGGCAAGCATCTTGTTTTTTATTTTTTTGTTTTCTACAAGCATCCTATGAACAGCTTTTAGCTCTGCTTTCCCTTCTTCCATGACAACAGAAATTGGATATATGGAAAGACTGCCATTGTACAACTATTCATCAACAGATGCAACTTCCGATATTGGATAAAAGTACAAACCTGTAGCTGCAGAAGTAGGAATGATGACACCAGAAATAATATTGTTTCTGTAAAGTAAAGGTATCCCTTTCAGCCTTCTTTTAATTTCTTCATCCATTTCTCAGCCCCTTTGATGGTGCTCAAGCTACAAGACAATCTTTCAACTCTGTCCATGGTGGAATTACTTTTTGGACACCTAACGACATCAGCCAAAACCTTCATCCATTTCAGAAACCACAAGAAAAGAGTATCTAAGTCCCCATTTCTGATGAGCACCTGTTATTAGTGTCAGCCCCTGTGATTCAGAAGTCAAAAACTTCAATTTCCCCAGATTTGGCCTGAGAATAGTGCATAGCAGAACATGTTTTTTATCAGCATTGCATATACTATTACTTAAACAAGTTCCATCTTCTTTCTCCTTTTTACTTAACAAGTTTTAAGGATGATACATTAAACATTCAACCATCTAGTTGAGGAGTATTAAGTAGATTTGCTTATGTTTCTTATATATCAGATATCAGAATTTTACTATAGGAAACTGGAGCCTGTTGCTTATGATATGTGACGAGTGTTCATGTATCTGGTAGAAAATAACAATACTGCATATTTGGCTTTGATCTATAACAGCCAACTCAAAAACTGAATTCACTTGTCTGTAGTAATTTTTTATACATCTCTGTGGAAAGTTTCCATTTACATTGTATAAAATGTGAAAGTAAAAAAAAAAAAAACATAGTCTGTATGTATACATCTGCTCTTAGTGATGAAGGAGAAGCAGGCATATGCCACTAAACCTTGCTTTGGTTTCTGTGTGAGCCTACATTCTGGAGCCAATCAACAACATCCTTAATGGTTGGCCTCTTGAAAGGATTCTGGTTTACACACATGCAGGCCACATCTAACACTTGCACCATCTCCTCCTCAAACCCTTTCCCTTTCAGGAGAGGATCAAAAACTTGATCTTGCTTGCCTTCACTTCTCAGTTGCTGCACCCAACCAACCAATTCTCTTGACGTCTTTGGTTTGAATACCTCCACTGGCCTCTTCCCAGTGAGCAGCTCAAGCATGACAACCCCAAAACTATAAACATCCCCTCTCATAGTGGCTACCCATGCCTGGCCATACTCTGGAGGAATGTAACCCAAAGTCCCCACAAGTTCAGTTGTGACATGAGTGTGATAAGGGAGTATCAATCGGGACAATCCAAAATCAGCGACATGTGCCTCAAACTTCTCGTCGAGGAGTATGTTGCTGGACTTGATGTCACGGTGAATAATGTGTGGCTCGCAAATCTGGTGCATGTAAGCTAGACCAGTACTTGCTCCTCTAGCAATCTTCAACCTGGTTGGCCAGTCTAGATGAGATGCACCATCAGCTTTCTCGTGCAACCAGTAATCTAAACTTCCATTCTCCATATACGAATAGATAAGCAGCCTAAAGCCTTCATGTACACAATAACCTTGCAGGGAAACCAGGTTCTCATGTTGTGCTGTAGATAGAGCCTCCACCTCTGCTTTGAATTCTCTTTCCATCAGGCCAAAATCTCCCGACAGCTTCTTCACTGCCAACCTGGTACCATCAGCCAAAGTTGCTTTGAAAACCAAACCAAAGCCCCCACAACCCACAATGTTTGCTTGATTGAAGTTGTCAGTGGCTTTCAAAAGTTCCAATATGGTTAGATCCTTTAGCTCATAGGTATCGCTTGAAAATACTACGACAAGGCTAGTATCTTTGTCAGCTGTAGACGGAAATTGAGAAGACAAATTGATCGAAATTGTATCTAGCTCAGTTTTATCCATGTCACCTCCTGGAATGATCCTTCTCTTAGACAATATCCACAGTGCAAGGATAGTGACAAGTAGTCCAGTGCCAAAGCAGATACCAAGGATCAGTCCAACAAGAAGTTTGGCGTTTATACCTTTAGGTTCAACAGGATGGCTGACTCCTAATGGATTGTTGCATGAACGCTGCAAAATTGAACCGCACAACCCTGGATTCCCAAGAAAGCTGGAACTTGAGAAAGTATCAAACTGACCTCCAAATGGTATAGGCCCTTGAAGATTGTTATTTGCAACACTGAACCAAGATAAGAAATGCAGACCTCTGAGGGATGAAGGGATTTCCCCAGACAAGAAATTTCCAGAAAGATCCAACCTTTCCAAGTTAGTCAGGTTGGAAATCTGGTCCGGAATGCTACCGGTGAAATTATTATGGCTGAGTTCCAGGACATGAAGGGCTCTCAATTGGCCAATCTCTTTTGGTATATTGCCATTGAGGGTGTTATTTCCTAAGTATATAGCTGGTGGTAAATTGGAGAGCTGGTTGTACTGCTGATTAGTAGCATTATTTGGCATGACAAACACCGGTAACTCTAGATAACTGCGGTTGACTCGTCCTACAGCCTCTTGAGATGATAAAGCTGTCAGTTTTGTAAGTGCCAATGGAAATTCTCCAGAAAGCTTGTTGCTTGACAAGTCTATGTAAAAAAGATTTGACAGACTGCCCAACCAACTGGGAATAGAACCGGTAAGTCGGTTAAGAGACAGGTCCAACACTTCTAGGTTCTTGAGATTGACTAGCCAGGCAGGTATCTGACCATATAACTGGGAGCTACCTAGGCCCAAAACCTGAAGACTTTGGAATGCAGACGAGTCTATGGTGTTTTCATCACTTGGTATAGTTTCATTGATAAAATTCACAGAGAGAATCAGGGAAGTGAGATTCTTACAACCCATCAGAATCTGTAGTGCCCCAGTAATATTGTTTAATTTGTTGGTGGAAATTGACAGGAAGGACAAAGATTGTAGCGCTAATATGTCAGGTGTGATCTGACCTTCTAGCTGATTAAAAGCAAATCTAACTGCAGTAAGTGACTTGCACAAATAAAGGCTTGCAGGCAAATTACCTGTGAAGTTATTGTTGCCAAGATCAAGGATGCTAAGCTGGACGAGTTTGGAAAAATTGAAGGCAGACAGGTTTCCCTCCAACTTGTTGACACGCAAATTCAGTCTCACCAGATTGACACAATTCATCAGAGATGGAGGCAGACTACCTGTGAGGTTGTTGATGTGAAGATGAAGCTCCTCCAAGCTTGAAAGATTGCCAATATCCAGAGGTATTGGACCACTAAATCCATTAGAGTAGAGCTCGAGGATCTTAAGTTTATTAAGCTCGGTGATGGCATCGCTTATGGGACCAGAAAAATTGTTGAGAGGCAGGGAGAGACGTTCAAGTGAGACAACCTTGTATATGTCATCAGGAAGTGTCCCAGAGAGATTGTTGAAACCTGCAGAGAATGTCTGCAACTTGGAACATTGGCCTAGTCCTGGAGGAATTTGGCCGCTAAAATCATTGTGGGAGAAGTCAAGAATCATCACCGAGCGAGAAGAAGCAAGGCAGATATCAGAAGGAATCGACCCTGAAAAACTATTGTTGCTGACATTAAAGATTGTCAAGTTCCAAGCTGATTGAAGGAACGAGTTAGAGGGACTGATTACTCCATGAAAGCGATTGCTTGACAAATCCACAATCTGAATCATACTCGTGCCATTACTTGCACTGAAATTAGATGGCAGTTCCCCAGAGAGACGATTGTAGCCAAGATCAAGGATCTGAAGGTTACTAAGAGAAGAGAAGAACCCATCTGTGAGAGCCCCAGAAAAACGATTATGCGACAGATTGAGGTATGAGAGACGAGAAAGATTGAGAATTGACGGAGAAATTGAGCCAGAGAGGCCTTTAGAAGGTATATTAAGGCCAACAACACGACCATCAGAAGAATCACAAACAACACCTTCATAGAGGCAGCAGTCAACAGAAGAAGACCAATTCAAAGCAGAGGAAGATATATTGGAGAAAAAAGACAACAGAGATTTCTGATCATCTTGGTTACAGAAAGTTGCAGCTTTGGAAGAAGGTAGCAACAATACTACCACTAAAAGAAGAACAAAATAGAATACCATCACCAGAGATGCTTCCTGTTTTCTTGGTCTTGAAATGATAGAAGAACAAGTTAAGAAACCAATTTGAGCTAAGTTGACTTTTTTATCTGTCATCATCATAGCCACCATATTTTACAGGACTAGCTCAAGATCACATAAGGTGGTGCTTGTCACGGTGTTTGTGGTGGTGGAGGAGGAGGAGGAGGAGGAGGAGGAGAAAGTGGATGCCAAGTGCAAGATTTATCTGTTCGTTAGGTGGCGACCAAAGTGGTACAACAAGACGGATTTAGAGGTTGCAGTGAACTCGCACCCCATTGACCAAAACAAAAAGAAAGACAGAGAAAGTTGAAGTATCTGCATACGTGGTGTCTGTGTCAGTGGATATTATAATGCCAACTTACGTATAAACATTTACCAAAAATTAAGTAATAAGATGAGCACTAAGGAAGGAGCTGTATCATGAAAAATATGAATATCTTAATAGCGTTTACTTTTTGGTGGGGGCGGCTAAGTGACTGGTGATGCTGGTGTTGATGGTGGTGGTGCTTATGGTAGTGGTGGTGGTGCTTATTGTTGTGGACTTTTTCGATGGTCATCATTGATTTATGACCAAAAACAAATCTACCCGACGATGGTAAAAGCTTGTCAGCCATTGAAGACGATTAAAAAACTATAGCTCCAGAGATTTCGACAGATGGAACTGACCTAATTCCTTCACCCAGAGGGCTTTTGTTGTCCCAACTTGGAGCTCAAGACTAACTGTGAGAAGATTAAGAATATAATAGAGGAAAATCATATAAAAGGTTCAATCTTTCATCAGATTAGAAGATTAGTTGCTGCTCGTAAGTAAGAAAGTAGAGGAAAATCATACAAAGAATCGATCTTTACAAAAATCAGTGGAACCCCATCAAACCCTTTGCTTCCCAACTTGAAGCTCAAGCAAATTTGTAAAATGATTAAGCAAGAAAATAGAAGAAACCCATATAAAGAATCGATCTTTTTACCTAGTTAGAGAAGGTGGTGGACGAAGAAATAATGAGTGAAATGACCAAATCTTTTGTTTATGCGCTATGAATATTGACTGGTACAACTGTGTCCTTTTAAGAATGAGATGGCTGTATCTGCACTACTTACCCAGGCATTTGAATATAACTCGAGTGACTTGACCTGTCTTTTTTTTTTGAAAGTTAAACTTGACCTGTATTTTTGTTCCTGTGGACATCCATCTTCCACAATCATTGTTTAGTTATAGTACTAGAGCCAGAGATGAGATAAATTTCAGAACAATTCCCGTCCCCAAATCTTCCCATATTAGCAATTTAACTTCACTGTCATATACTACTGGTACTGCTAACACTATCCTCTTCTGATGATAAATGGTGTTGCAAGGTTCTTGATCAAGTTTTCATGGCGGCTGAGAAGTGTTTTATGGCTACAGATTTTATAACCAGCTCCAAAAACTCATCCACTTACCACAATTTTGTTCACAAATAAAACCCTTTTCCAAAATAAAGAATCAATTTCTCATGAAGTTTATTATTACATTGATCTTATCTGATATTACATGAAAAATTCTGCATCCAAAATGTAATTTTCAAAGAACAGATCACGAATGTCCCTCCTGAACAAAAGGGGTTGCAACTTTACTACCAAAGACCATGATGAATCTTTAGCATAAGATACTTTTGAGTTGGCCTCTTCACTATTCTATCCCAGATGACATGAAAAGATAAGGTACAAGCCATATTATGAGTGTATCTCATCTCAACTGGATCTTGGCAAATTGCAACCATTATCAGTCCTGAAGGCAATCTTTCTGTCTGGTTTGGCTTCTGCAGAAAACTGAAAGGCTACAATTTTTAGTTTCATGGATTTAAACGGTATGAGCCGCTTGGATCACATTCAAGTCCAGATTCTTGAGCCTCACTACTGATTCAACATGCCCTCTCAATGTGTGAAGCTCCCCAAGTCTGCAAAGATCACGGAACATTTAGCAAGCACCTTTGTAACTTCTAACTTGTAAGAACTACTCCTCAAATTGTTTATGAGAATGGCTAATGATTCCAGTGTACCTGGCGATTTCAGCACGCCTTCTTGCCTGTTCAGCAATCAGAGAAGATCGTCTTCCGTTGAACTCCAAGTCAATACCCGACAAGCCTTGTAGACTTCTTTGAGAAAGCATCCACTTAGCTGCTCTTTCTTCCTTTCCATAATCCTTCTTAGAAGTGAAAGCAGTCTGTTATAGACAACAAAACAGATCAAGTCAAAAAAACTGAGTTCCTGAAAAAGAGTTGCAAACACCAGAGCATTGAACAGTGATCGCCAATCTCACCTTTCTGTCAAATAAAAGATTCCATGCATCACCACTCAAGGCATAACGAACAGTGAACTTGATAATATCCAGTGGTATGTAGAAGATCAAACTATATAACCATATCACACCAGCCCATCCCCATCCAATGCCTCTAATATAAGCAAAGCTAATATGTGCGTATACAGCAATCAAGGTAGCCACCTGAAAAATTGAAGACAGCCATCTCAGTAACAGTTTGGGAATGTTGGTGTTTTGCAGAGAAATGTTTGTTTATCGTAGATGATTGTTTTTCTCTTAAGGAAAAATAATACCCAGAATTGATATTATCAAAAGCAACTATTTATTACAGCAGCTTTTTCATACACGTCTTTTAACGCTTTTTAAAGAAACTGAAACATAAACTAAGATCCTAAAATTACGCAAACTGAAACAACGTAACGGATAAGAGATAACCATCTCCTATAAGAGATAACCATCTCCTAAGACTGAAAATAAAACATCTGGCAGCATTCTTAAACACGTGTTTTAACAGGGAATCTGAACCTGCTAAATTTGTTGAGTGGGTTGCATCCCTTCAGGGGAGGTATAATGTGAAAAATTCTTACCAGTTGAGCAACCACAAAAGCACACATCAATAGTACTCCAGGCCTCTCTAAGAATGACCAACTTTGACTGCGTGTGACAAATATCAGGGCCTGGCTAATGATACTGACTTGTAGATATATGGCAGATGAAACTTCCTCAGTATTGCTGGATAAGGACTTCACATGGAAGTGCCTCTGAGAGATGATTGTCAGGTAGAGAATAAATCAGTTAAGAGATGCATAACTAGTACGTGTTCCGACATTTTAGGACAGGAATATAACTTCATTACCTCGAAGAAATTAGTTGACACCACAATCCAATAGAACAGGACAGTGACCACAGCAAGATATGTGCCAATTACAATGCCTGTTGCAAATATCTCATTGAGCTTCCAACTGTCAGGACCTGGAGATGGCCTTACACGATCTTTCGAAATTGTCATTATTGTCCCTAAATATAATTACAGATGATCAGTATTCAGTATCATTTATTTATAAAAGTGAAATCAGTATTTGTATTTTGAGAATTTACCATCATTTAGTATTGCAATTATCAGTACCATAAAAGGAGGGAAGTCGTATTCCCATATCAACGCCAAAAGTACGAAACCGAGCTGCAAAAAGGATCAATTAAATTCACAAGTCAATCAAGAATGTAAGCAGAACTGATGCTCAAATATTATTGCACTAGTGCTGCAGAAAGAGTTTAATAAAGTAGAAGAAAGCCAGCTTACCACAATCCTAATGGTTATGGACACAGCATATATCTGCGATGTATGAAGACTTGTTAGTTCTCCATAAATGAACTCAAAAGCTAGATATAATGTCATAGTGTGAGAATGCATTGAACTTTGTTTGCTCAAGATCATTTATATATTTGATTCCTGCCTACAGAGCTCATCACGTATTTGCATCTTGATATTGGTCTGTATCACATACCATTCTGCAGTTAGTGTACTTATAAGCAAGATTGGATACTAATACTTAACTGTATAGTTTTTCATTCTTTGGAATATGGCTCTGCTGGTTAAGACAGCACTAACAATCACACTTAATCCAGGCTCAGTTAAGACTATATCAGCTGCACCTCTTGCAGCATCGGTAGAATCTGCGACTGCTATTCCGATGTCTGCTTTCTTCAAGGCAGGTGCATCATTCACACCATCTCCAGTCATTCCAACCACATGTTTCTTTTGTTGTAAAATTTTTACAATTTCAAACTTGTGTTCTGAAATAGTAAAATTATAGTTTCAATTAGAAAAAGACAAGCATGAAGCTTTACACAGGTAAATTTTGGCAGAAATTGACCTTATCTTTCAAAAATTACCATGACTTCAGCATTTGTTCTTATTTCATTTTGTTTGTGTCAAAAAGTTATTGTTGTTTAGCCAAATTTTGAAGTAAGTAATTTGAGATATTAGTTTCCAGCACAAGTACCAGGGAAAACACCAGCAAAGCCATCTGCTTTTTCAATGAGCTCATCCACCGGAAGAGCTTCATTTTCATCCTTATCACGGCCTAACAATGATGAAGAGGGGTACATGTTTGTCCCCATGCCAAGTCGTCTTCCAGTCTCCTTCGCAATTGCCAGTTGATCACCTATTAGCATATTTATGGTGTTAATGTCTAAACTGATGTCTGCAGGAGGTACTCAAAAGAGGCATTAAGAAAGATATCTGCAATTTGATAAGCAGCCACGCTGGCTGCTTTTCTGATACACTTTCTTTAAAATCAGTGATTCAAGAAAATTTCTCAAGAAAAATTGCAATATCTCATATTGCACTTCGCTAACAAAGTACAAACAGATTACTAACAACTGAAAGATTTAGACAAATCAACAAAATTTGCATCTACCTGTAATCATCTTAACGCATACTCCGAGATTAAGTGCTCGACGGATTGTCTCAGCACTATCATGCCTTGGAGGATCAAACAAAGGCAGCAGTCCACAAAATTTCCAAGGACTTCCTGGACTATCCTTGCTTTTCTCAGGTACTTCCTACAAGTAGTTCAATGGGTTCATAAGAAAATAAAAAAGGTGTCTTATTTCTCTAGCTAAATAAAGTTCAAATCAGTCTGGTGTAATCATATTCCAACAATTATGTGCAGGAAAATCCAGTCAAGAAGAATGACACAGGCTCTATACCTGAATAGCAACTCCAAGAGACCGTAAGCCCCTTTCAGCAAATTTGTCAATGATGCTGTGCACTTTCGCTGCTATTTCATTTCTCTCTTGGCTCAAATTTAGAATCTGCCATTATAGACAATAGAATCAGAGTTTTGAAAGTTCAATTAGCTACATGCTCAGCCATATATCAGTAAGTCAATATTGAGTCTAATTAACTGTCCTGACAATAATTTCAGGGCTCTTAAGATAACAGTTTAACCATCATCTTCAGTTGCAGACGGAATCCTCATAAATTGCAACAAAATAATGAAAATAGAAGCATTCTTAGAAGTAAATAAAGGCAAGTGGTGAGCAGAAATATATCTGAGAACTTCTGTTCTCAAATATATTATAAGTATGATGTGAAAAATTGAAGATTGAACAAGTAAACACCTGTTCAGGAGCTCCTTTGCTGGCACGGTACCAGTTACCGTCCGAATCGATATATGTAATTGCAGTGCGTTTGTCCACAGGATTGAATGGTAAAAAGTGGACTTCTTTGATGTTTGCTCGTGCCTGTAGACGTAAAAGTAAAATTGGTCTTGACATAATATTTCAGTTGAAGCAAAGAATATTGACTGAATGCTCATTTCTGTCTCTTACCTCCTTTGGATCAGCAAGCATGTTAACAATGGCTGCATCAATAGCATCCTGATTCTCTAACCTAGACGCTCTTGCCGCTAGCAAGACAATCATTTCTCTATCCATTTCATTGTTAAAAACCTGCAGATCATGTACTGTGACTTTTAAGATTATGTTACAGTATTAATTAGATATATAGGGATTTTTGGAATACAGTAACTTCTGTCATACATAACAATCTATATTCAGTAGATATTCAAGAGCATAGCATTGCAACATAGTTAGTTCTTCTACCTCGATAAGATTGCGATCAACCGTGAGACGGTTCAGGGTAAGTGTTCCAGTTTTATCACTGCAGAGTACATCCATTCCTGCCATTTCTTCAATGGCAGTCATTCTTTTTGTGATGGCACCCTGAAAAGAAAAATAGAATCTGTTTTAAGTTTCAATAGTTTTACAAATTGTTTTATGCTTTTGGTTTCTAAGATTTGCACCTGTTGAGAGAGTCTATGAGAACCAATAGCAAGTGTAACAGACAATACTGTCGGCATAGCTATGGGAATTCCACCAATCAAGAGAACAAGGAGGTTGTTGATACCATCTCTGTATGACCGATGCTGTATTGGGAACATGACGATTATCTCTAGGATCATTCCTATGGCTATAGAGCAAATGCAGAAGTTTCCAATGGCGGTAAGGACCTGTCATAAGATCATAGTAACCATGTCACTTCAAACTAGCAGATTATTTACTTTTTCTTGCTCTAGTGATTTCAGTACAGATTTCTAGTATCAAGTTAATTCCAGGAACAACAAATGAGAAAACAAAAGATTGTTTCAAGTGCATCCATAGAAGACCGGCGTGTTGGGAAAGCTTTCGTTACCTGCTGGAAATGCCCGACAACTTCAGTTGAATCAACTAGATGTGCAGCTTTTCCAAAGAAGGAGTTAACTCCAGTGGCTATTACAAGAGCCTCAATTTCTCCCTGCTTACATGTTGAGCCAGAAAAAACTTCATCACCTGTCCTCCTGGTGACAGGAAGAGACTCTCCAGTAAGAGCTGACTGCAACAGAAAAAAGGAAAAATTTCTTCTTTGTGATTCCATCATTCTGGAATGTTATACAGGCGAGCAACTGAGAGGAACAAGTAAGAAGAAATTGCCTGATCAACTTTGAGTGGATCTCCTTCAAGTAGTCTAGCATCTGCAGGGATGATATCACCGAGCTTAATGCTAATGATATCTCCAGGAACCAAAATGGATGCATCTTTTTCTTGCCACTGCCCATCTCTCAGCACCTGCATTTCCAGATGATTTGTTAAAATTTCAGAATTACCTAGTTCAAAGTTCGGATGTATTTGCATCAATCAATCAAATCTGAGAAAGGTTCAAACACATATGCGAGGAAGTAAACAATGGAGACTCTGAAAATGAAAAGGCGAAAGTGCAGCTCTTTCGCAATAGAGAATTCTGAAAGCTAAGCACAGACCTTTGTTTTGGGAGCTAAACGGGCCATAAGTGCAGCTGCAGCATTCCCTGCATTATTTTCTTCTATGAAACTGATGGTTGAGTTGATTACCAGCAAGCAAATGATCCCCACAAAATCCTGCCAATCTGGTCCTTCTCCCTGAAAAATTCATGCCAAATTGGAAATTTTTATGGTTTGGATTAATGTTGATGGACCAAAAAAGAACTCGTTGAAATAACCGTCTAAGGAGAACAAATACATACTCCACCATTGGCAAGGACTATTGCCATTACTGCTGCAGCTTCCATAACCCATGATAATGGATTCCACATGAAACTCAGGAACTTCAAGAACTTGTTTTCCTGCACAAAGACAGTGGTTAAGTGCAGTTCAATTGAATTGTAAGATCAGTCTAGATTTTCTAAACTATCTTAGCAGATATCCAAGGAAGAACTGGTGGACTTGGAATTCAGTTGAAATCTGTGATGGTCCTGATTGCATCTTCTGCTAGATGTATAGCTTGATTGAGTTAATTTGGCAAGAAGATAGTGGAAAAAGGGTGCTTACAGGCTTCTCTTCCAACATATTCGGACCAAAAATCTTGATTCGAGCTTCAGCATCTTCAGACGAGAGTCCTTGTCTTGATGTTCTGAGCTGTTCAAAGACTTCCTCCAATGGCAGCCGTTCCTGTGAAATCAATTTCAGAGAGAATGAGCTGCAATGAAATGTATTCCGACATTTCTAATACATCTTCACACATTCGATCCGCAACTCACCAAGTCGATTCCTTCTCGGTTGAAGTTCTCAGGATCCAACAGTGGCTTTTCCAGTTCTTCAGCCATGATTCCAGCCTCCTCGGAACCTGGAATTAGTTGTAACAGGATGAATCAGGCTTAAAATTCTAACAGTCCGACATGTTTCTGTCAAGTTTGCATCAGATACAATTCCAAGTCAATTAGAAATGGCTCTAGACCATAACCCATTTTTGTCATCTTATTGCTAGTTCTGATAGTCTTTCTGCGAAGTTCAGATCTCATTTCAATGTCAAATAACATGCATCACATGGAGACTTCATTAAAGTTTCTCAAAGTTCACTAAACTCTACAGCTTCCACTGACATTTACTTAAAAGTGAAAAACGAATAAAGAATCATAAACTGCTGAACTGGTAAACTGCAAAATTGACATCCCAAAACAAGACAAAACAATCAAATCAGCAACTTGGGGAATGAATCATGTTTGCAGGACTAGAAACAGTAAGGAAAAAAGAAGCTCCTTCCAAATACATACCCTTAAACTATGGAGAAACTGAGAAGAAAACGATCTGAGTAAGCACTAGTTCTGAGTGATGAATGCGAGACCCTCCAGGCTCATGTGAGTGTTCACAAAATGGCCTGAGCAAGAAGAAGAAGAGGAAGGCTCCTACTCCTCCACGTCCAACATATGTTATATACGTTCCACTGCAACCTGTAAACCCCAAATCACGACCAAACATGTTCACAGCACTAAACAAGAGCTCCAGAATGGCCGTTACTCACCATCAACTACCATTCAAAACTGGCCATTCAAACCTAACGGTCACTCGCTCCACTCAACTGTTCCCTCCAAGAAGAATGGAAAGTAACATTTCATCAAACAACGATTGTTATTAAGTATTAGTTGTGTCCCTACGTAGACCACGTGGAACATATGTATTTTAATATATAATGAATCTGGCAAAGGCCAGGTCGCTACACCAAACTAGTTAAGTAGATTACTGGTAAGTTGTTCTAAGATGTTGACTTTTACTTACATATATAGAAAGATCAAGTGATATAATTTGATAACAATGGTGGAGAAGTGTCTTTTATACAGAAAATGACAATGGCAAGGGTGAGAGCGATAGATCCATTATAAATTCTCAATCTAAATTTGTTTCAGTGTTTTGACCAACTTAGCCGGCCTTATGAATCATTAATTTTATGTAATTGTTGACAATAAGTTGGTTTGGGTTTGGATTACAAAATTTTTTAAACTCGAAGAGTCTAAGCTCGATCTTAGTCAAATTTGATTTAATGTGTTAGTTTTGAGTCACTTCGACTTGAGTTTAGTAATGGCATCGAATTTAAGGTTCGAATAGGGCCTAATTAAATACATATTTTTAATTTTTAAACGACATTTTTTATTTAATACAATGCCGTTTTACATAAAAAATGTTGGATTTTCGGCCCAATTGAATATAACAGCCTCAATTTGAGCCCGACTAAAAACTTAAGATCTTAAAAAAAATGAATTTGACCTTAAGAGAAGTGTTTGGTAAATGAGTTTGGGAAGATATCAATAAATAAGTAATGAAAACAGTTGGTTAATGATGTATTATATTTACATGAATAGTACTTTTATATCTGAGTTTTGGGGATTACTCCATATGCTTCTAATATGAGATGAGTGGAAGTCATTTGTGTTTAATGCACAAGTGTTACAGGCATGACAGATCGCTGCCATGTCTGTGAGAGGAGTGTCACGGGTCGTGATAGTTTATTTTTCTTTTTTTTAGCAAAAAAATATAATTAATTAGAATATATTAAAATTCGATGTAAAACAAAAGTTTCACAAATTCTATTTATTAAGATTTTTAACAAAACAACCACTGTCAGTGGTGATGGTAATCATTCATTTTTCCTAACTAAAAATCATAATTATAATAGTTATATTCATTCTCATTCCTCACGATATTTATTTATATTTTTATTACCAAAGCCTCAAGTGAACCAAATGTAACATCCCATTACCTTTGGGAGGTTAAAATAATAAATATGAGTGATTAATGCAACCTTAGAAAGGCATTTTCCTGCTCATGCATAAAACGGAATACATATACACATGAATAGTGATTTTTTTTGCACATGAAGATAATTGTACATGCATTCATGAATAATTCCGGGTATAATTGGATTGAAATGTGATTTTTGAAAATTTGGTGAATTTGGAATTTAATTATATTGAAAATTTTATTGACTAGTGAAATTATTATTATATTTGTGAATTTGGTGAACTTAGGATTTATTTTGTAATTTATAGAGTACTATGGAAAATAGGAAAAAGAAGAGAAGAAATCAAATGAGGATTTGGAGATAGTTGGGTTATAAAGATGGGAGTTAAAGGGAGTTAGTTTCAAAAGAAACTAAGTTAGAACTTAAACCTTAGGAAAGTAACAAGTGTAAAGTTGCTTTTATTATATGTCAGAAGTAAGTTTGAGTAATTCGAGAGTTAAAAAGAGGTTTGTTCTTTTCCTAAGTTCTTTCCTTGTTATCATCTTCTCCAAATTTCTTCCCATACACAGAGTTTTCTATCAAACTCCTTCTGAGAGTTAACTTTGATTTTTCATATCCCTTACTACTTCCTCTACTACTAAAGTGTTTCTTCTGCCTTAAGAAAAACTAGAAGTTGGTTAATGTTCACAAGGGTTCACGTAATTTTGTATGGAGACAGGATTTGAAGATAGTTGAAGCTTTTGGGAGTCTTCAACAAGTAAGTAGTGAATAAAATTGTTAGAGTTGTGGATTTTTGAAATAAAGTTGATGAATTTATTTTCAGTGCATGATCATAGCATTTACGTATATTATATTCTTGAACACTGTGTGAAGGGGATGAAAATTTAAGGATATGGTGTTATTTGAGTTTTGATGGATTATTAGTGATCAGGTGTTGTGGAAATGGTTCTTGGCGTTGAAATAGCAATGAAATGATGTATATGATTAGTGTAGAGAGTTAGATATGGAAAGGTGATATGCTCTGTTTCTTCACTGAGTATGCATAAATATATAGGTGTTTATAAGAGAGTTGATGAAGACTTAGAGATGTTCAAGAAAAAGGTTTTTGAGTTAAGGAGTATAGACGCATCGTCTGTGGTTGACTTTTCTTTGTCTTAAGTTGACCACTTATCGTCTGTGTTTTTGTATCCGTCCATAGTCTGTATAGACACATTGTCTGTGGTTGACTTTTCTTTCTCTTAAGTTGACCACCTATCGTCTGTGTTTTTGTATTCGTCTATCGTCTGTATAGATGCATCGTCTGTGGTTGACTTTTTTTCATCTTAAGTTGACCACTTATCGTCTGTGTTTTTGTATTCGTCTATCATCTGTAGTTGACTTTTCTTCGTCTTAAGTTGACCACCTATCGTCTATCTTTTGGCGTTTTATCTGTCTTTTGCATTTTGTCTGTCTTTTTCCATTTCGTCTGCCTTTCTGCTTCGTCTACTTTCTGAAGTAGACAAATTTCGTCTGCCTTATTGCTTCGTCTACTTCTGGCATTAGTCTGCTTTTGCATTCGTTTGCTTTCTGCTTTGTCTGCCTTCTGTTTCGTCTACTTTCACTTCGTCTGCTTTCTACTTCGTCTACTTTCTGCTTATATGACCGAAAATTCTTCTTCTGTACACTATTGTCTAATACTATCGTCTGGTCCGTTTTTGACCCTTTAGACGATAGAATTTGTCTTCAAGGTCTTCGCAAAATTGGTAGATCTCGAAGTCCTCTTAAGATTATCTTAATCCAACATCTGTAGAGAGAGTTATGCCAATTGTCCCGAGATAGGTTTTATATGATTGAGAAACACTTTCCTAGAAGAGGATATGACCAAACTATATCAATTGCACTCTCTGATTTAATGTGAACAGTAGACCTGAAAGAGTGTCGTGGAAAAATCTAAAAGTAAGCCAATGGGAAATGAATTGTGATTTTAACGATTTTAGTGAGGCATAAACCTAAGTATGAATTTTACTTAGATGAGTTTTGATATGAGAGAGATTTTTGTGAAGAAACTGATGGAAGGATACCCGAAATCGCTATGAACATGCATTGTACATAATTCATTTCGTACATGTGCATTGTTAAACAATTATAATTGTGCATATTGTGATAATTGTATATATTATTTGTTACAGAGGGACAACTGGAACGTCAACTTCCCAGACGTTGCGGGATCTTCCAGGCATTAGCTTTGGGAGTAACTCGTGAGTAACCTAGATGGTTTCTCTCAATTATTGTTTGCTTAAGTTATGCAGTGAATGATAAATGAATGTGAAATGAATGTGTTTGATTGTGGATTCCGGATAGAAGGTCCGATGAATGTGAATGAGGATTGAGATATTGAAGTGTTACTTGTATGTGAATGTGCAAAACTATGTGCTTCATAATATGATTGATGTGATAGATGCATTTCGTACATGAATGCACAATCAGATAATGACAGTTGTGACCAGAGTAGCCATCGATCAGAACTTAAAGCTCAAAGTGTGAAAAAGAGCCTCGAGCTCAGAAAGTGATTAAGAGCCTAAGGCTAAAATAAGCCCTGTATCCCCATCGGATAAGGGACAGTTTTAATGAGTCTGGTATCTAAAATGGATACGGGACAGTTTAGACACTCAGTCACAACAACGTAACAATTGGAAAAGAGTCTCATGAGCATTCCATATGTATTTGTTTAAGTATGTTGATTGATTGCAATGCAAAATTCCTTATGCTTAAGTGAAAATGTGAAAAATATGTTACGTGTATTGATGTGATGCATGAATTGAGTGAACCATCGATGATGGTTACCTCATTGAGTTCGCAAAACTCGCCCAAAATTTGCAGATATTTTTCAGGATCAGAAGAATACCCCGTTAGGCAAACGGGAGTATCCCTACAGCATACTAGTGAGAGATAGAGGTCGGGATCAGTTGGCGTCGGCATAATTATTTTCATTATTATTATTTTTGTATAAAAGAATGCATTATGAAATTTTGTATCATATTTATTGATCTATTTATGTTTTGTAACAACTTTCCAAAATGGAAAGGGTTGTAAATGAAATTAATTTTTTTGTGCAATTATTATTTAAGTGATTGAAAAAGTTTATGATCGAAACGGGCCCGAATTGGTTATTGACTTTTTGCAAAAGCGTACATTGTTTAAAAATAAAAAAATAAAAAAAAATAAAAAAAATTTGTACTAAGATTTGACTGATTGAGTGGTCTAGCATGCCACCCTCGCGGGGCAAGTTCTCGGACATCACAAAGCATGTCGAGTACGGGTTTCAAGAGGGTGGGGTGTTACACCAAATATCTCCTAAGTCTGGCTAAAAACCAAGTCAAATTAGTTCGAACATGTTGACTTCGGACTATGCAAACCTATCCATGTTGAGTTAGGTCGAGTTGACTAAGTTTTGCCAAGCTTACTCTAGCCGAATTAATTTGTTATTATTAATCCGACTCCAAAAATTTCATCAAACTTGAACTTGAGTTCAATCTGGTCCAACTCTGAGTAGTTAAATCTGAATTTGGTTAAAACAGAATTTAATATATTGACTTTGAGTTTAATTAGTTAGGTTAAACTCGAGTTTAGTTGAGTTAAATTTGAATCTAAACTTCAAACCGATCAAGAATGAATATTATTTGAATGTGAATTTGAATAAATCAAATTTAACTTCTTGATTTCATATTAATTTAGGTTACACTAAATGTCTTTAGCCCAAGGCTGAGTTCAGCCCAACAGCTTTTGCCCCGGGTCAAGTTCGACAAGAGACCTAATAGGGCCGAAGCCCAAGTTTGAGCTTGACTTGGTTCAACTTGGCTTGGCCAATTGTTTAATTTTTTGAAACCAAAATTAAAAATGACGTCATTTTCTGCATATTTGTCGGATCTTATAACGAACAGAACCTAGGCAGTCCAAATTCGAGCCCAATCCAAAGCCCACCCTCAAGTCCGGCCTAATGCCATCCCTATCTACAATCATAAAAATTAAACGATGGATGAATTATTAAATCCAGGTTCATTCTCTATTACAGAAACTGGAACAGTGACAAACTCAAAAGAAAAAGACAGACAAACATACACATCTGATCTGAAAGCCTCATCCGAGTAAGCTGCAATCTGATTAAGCATCAGATCAAAAGTTGCATGGAAAGGAAGAACTTTCACATACATATTCATGCATGGTTGCTGAAAAAATCAAGCATATCTGAAGTGTAGCCCTGAATCTGCCTCCACAAAACCTGACAAATTACTCTGAAACCAGGTAAAAAGATGGAGTTGCAGTCATGGAAGAACCAAAGAAAATGATCACAAGCTACACCAACGTACAGCTCACAAAAATCAACAGAGCATATGTAAACTTTGCAGGCTTCCAGCTTCAGCTTCAGAGACTAAGACCTCCTTATTACACTAACCATTAGAGAATCTTAATGCAATGTCCAGTCATCGCCATGAATGTGCCAACAAAGGAGAAGAGTGGCACATCGACGCAAGATGTAGATACGAGCTCGTTGCTCCTTAACCAAGCACGCACACTTGTTGGTGAATCCACTGTAACCCTTTTTCTTTGAAGGTGCTTTGAGTAGTCTAGAGTTGCTGTTATGCACTTGGAGCTTAAGTTCTGCCATGTTCGTGGTGTATAAAAGATAACAACAACAAAAAAGGAAAAAAAAAGAAGAAGCTCACTCGAGAGCTTGAGATGACTGCAACTGAGCGTGCAAGTATGTATATATATAGAGACTTGATTCTGAAGCAAGCAAGAGGAACGATTCACGAACATGGTCAGGTTCGAAAACTGAGGGATTTGCAGGGAAATTTCGTGCACAGAGTTCCATGAACATGGATTCTGCAGAATTTTAGGGTACTTACGTGCAAAGGATTTTTATTACTAATAACTTGTCTTCTTCACTAAGAAAGCGCCATAGATATGGAGATTGCTTGTTTGAAGTTCAGACAAGGGTTAGAAATAGTGGAAGACTGTCCTAATGAAGACAAGGCAAAGAATTATATTGAAGTTGGTTTGGTTGGATTTTGTTTCATAATGTGTTACATTGACACTTGATCCTATGGATCTTGTTGTTATTTTAATGAATTAGATGTTATATATGTTTATACAATTTAAAAATTGATTAATTAATTAGGGATCTAATGGCCCCGGTTGGGCTAAGTCTGCCTAGGCTTGACAATTTTTATCCAAATCTTCATATTAGGTCAGACTTGGGCAGCTTAAATACGAGCTTGACCCGAGGCTTGATTTTTTTGCAAAAATAAACCAAAAGTTTGGTCATCTCGAGCGCAACCCGTTGATCTTGGGATGGTTTGGGGCAAGCCAGACCAAGCCCGGGCTCAAATGTCATTCGTAAATGTGAGAACTAATTGATCATTCAAACAAGAAGAAACATGCACTCAATTGAGATAATCTATCTTAAAGTAGGGACTAT
>JAOSBN010000005.1:2125800-2141245 GCA_027563595.1 Erythroxylum suave | reverse complement strand
TAATTAATTTCCATTTAATTATTTTAAACTATATTTATAATTTTCTAAAATCCAAATTAAGATTATTATTATTATTAGATTAATTTTGAATTTTAATATGTTTAAATATAATCGTAAAAAGGAAATTTTCTTGAGTCACAAGTTAGAGATTATTTAGTTAAACGGCATCGTTGGTTCTCCTAATCCTACAAGGACTACTACGCTAAAGTTGTATGTTTTCCTTTTCCTATAAGGATTCAATGATCGTACCGCCTTCAAGTACATGTATAAAAGAACCAGCAAACCAAAACCGCAGCAATGGCGAAAATGAAAAGAACCCTCTTTAACATCACAGAAATGGAGGTGGCTCAACAACTACTACAACTCAGCAACGGGTCTAAGCAGTGGAATCGATTCAGGGTTGCCAAAAACTGCGTAGCAGAAGAACATGAATGCAGAAATAAAGAAGAAAGTGAATGTGTCTCAACTAAAACTGGGGAGGAAGATCAGGTTTTTGGACGCAAGTGGGAAGATTGGCCTGCTAAGCCAAAGAGGAAGAAACAGAGACTGCTCTCTGATGTCTATGCAGCAAGTTAACCTGTGAGCTTTTGTGCAGGATGAGAAAAGAACAAGTTTATTCACCAGAATGTGTAAATTTCTTCAACAGTCGTGATACTACAAGAAAGATCTCTGTCATTGCCAATAAACACCTTTCACCATGTGTATTGGAACCAAAGAAATAGGAAATTCAATTAAAAACTGACCTTTATGAGTAGTGTTTGCGAACTTCAGACAGATTCAGATAACCATCTGACATATGCTCTTTAATTTCATATTATAAAGCTTGCATACTTCAAAAATTTTTAATCATGTAACATGTTAGCATCATATAAAAGTGTACAGAAAGGTTACTGTTTTTTCATCAATGATTCAAATCTAAACTGAAGCATAGTCGCTTTTGCTAATTCTGGTTAATGCTCCAGATGGAAAACATATTCGGTTAGACGTTGTAGCTTGTACGGATCCAGCTTCTGCTCTGCCACAACAGGCTGCTTCTTTACAGTTAGCATTCGAGAAGCGTGATCAACAATCCACCCATGTCGTGACACATCTGCATAAAGATAAAAGAATATCAATGGTCATATAGAGGAAAATCCCAGAATATCAATGGTGACCGTAACATGTGGCCGAGCATGTTATTCCAGTAAACCAAAAGTACAACATTAGTGCACGAAAAACACCTCGAATCTTAACTTCTCTACGAAGGTAAACGTGGAACTTGATGATAACTTGTTAGCTATACAAGCTTAACTACAGAAATTATTTCGCAAATTAAGAATCACCAATCAAAAATATGGGTGTTATGTTCAGCAGTATATACCCATCATAAAAAAACATTAATACTCCTAATCTTCTCAAGCAAACTTATACTTCCTAGGGGGCCTTTAGTTGGACTAAAAAATCAATAACAGAATGCAAGAGGTAACAAAGGAAAGAGTCAAAGGTGTAGCTATTGTCTTGAATGCTTATTTGAAAGAAATAATTTGTTAAAGAGTGGGAACTTGCAGTTCGTAGCATCATCCTCGCTCATCCCAAGAAAGCGGGCAGTATCTTGGATACTGATTGTTGAATAAGCAGATAGTAACAGCTGAAACATCCTCTTGGTGTAAAGCTCTGCAAAACAGGAACGGCCTAAAGCATTATGGAAAATCCAACATTTTAAAAACTCAGGTAGATGCATTGTTTTCAGAAAGATTGGGAGTAAAAGAGGCGCATCCAGCAGCGCATTCAATTTATGCAAATACAATTTCACAGAAGAAATATCTGAAGTAACAGAGGAAAGGATGTGCAATTAGATGAAGATAACAATAGAAAAACTCAAACGATAATTCTATCGCAAGTGACTACACAAATGGACCATTTAACAGAGAAATCAACCAAAAATAGGAGATTAGATTAGAGGAGCTCAACCATGCCTTGTTTTTTGTCCCCTTTATTGGGCTTGTACACTCACACTTACTACACGTACCAATGACATTTGATATCCGTGAATTAATGTATATCACCAGTATGCGGGAGAAAAATAGAGCAGATATATCTAAAGGCCACATAGCATAACCATATTGGCCTGATCAACAAACTAGAATAGTAGTTCTTGTCAACTTATTGAGTATGTAAACCTCAACTGCTTCAACTTTTAGCCTTGACATTTTCATGTACCTACATGTGTGTTCGCTCAACATTTAGTTTACAGACTTGCCTGAAAATGCAGTAACAACAATTTTAGTATCCTGACTCCAGTCAAAACCATTAATAGCCTCATGCACGCCTGCATAATCACGAGTCCATAACCTCTGACCTATTTTCCACACTGCAACTAATTCTGGTCGATTCTCCTTCACCGATACCGGTATTGATTTCCAGAGAAATCGGGCACTATTACTGCAAATTCAAAAACATGCGCTATGATTAGCACTGAACATACAGCAATGGAACCAATACAATTTCAGGCATCTACAAATCTGAGATAAGCAATTAGTGTTCAGGTACTCAAACTTCACGATTGAATTACTACTGCTTCCAAAAACCTGAATTTCCTAAAAACAGAAATTGCCCAAAAACCCTACTAAGCTTAACAATTATAAACAATAGAGCAAGAAGAAAGATGTGAACAATACATATCATCTACATAAAAGTGCCCAAGAAGATGAATTGCATACGGCCACTCGTCCTGAAAGGCAACACCTTCTGCTGCCACCTGTTCAAAGAGAAGGCAAAAGGTTTCATTCGACGCATGAAACAACAAACATTCTTTGGCAAAGAAACTCACCCACACAACCCCGTTAAAGAAAAGAAAAACAATGGCAAAAAGAAGAAGAATTCAAGAAGCACAAAAGAAACTTGCCTTAAGCATCAGATCATCACAAATGTCAGCAATCCTTTCGTATGATTCCGAGGCTAAGGCTTCGCTTAACGCACTCAAATCCATATAGCTCTGCTTGCTGTAACAATCAGGAAAGGCAAACAAACAAACAAATTATCTTCTCAGAA
This sequence comes from Erythroxylum suave, assembly GCA_027563595.1. Classification (NCBI taxonomy): domain Eukaryota; kingdom Viridiplantae; phylum Streptophyta; class Magnoliopsida; order Malpighiales; family Erythroxylaceae; genus Erythroxylum; species Erythroxylum suave. Next base: position 2,138,215 of record JAOSBN010000005.1, on the reverse strand, counting down.
GCAATAACTCAATAACCAATCGATCGAAACGGATTCCATGGAACAAGAAGTCACAATTTCAATCAATTTAGAACACAGCTTCCACTCCCTAAAATAAAACAAACACAAAGTTGCAATCTTTTTGAAAACCCACCTAAATATTTGAAGATACTTAAGACTCTACAATACAAACCCAGACATAAAACCTTGGATTTATCACAATCCCACGAATTCCCACAAGCCAAAAACGAAAATAAAAGGAAACAGGAAAAATCCCATAAAGAAAGTTCAGATGAAAAGTAGTCACTCAATGGTACCTACAGAAACCAATCAAAGGAGAAGAAGTGAACCAAGAACTAACCCAAGGAAATGGGATAACAGGATCGAGGGGTACGAGTGTGAGTGATTTGATTCGGCAGCCTCTGTTTTGCTTGTAATCTTTCTTCTCTCCTTTTTTTTTTCCCTTCCTTTTCCTATTTAATTGAATTCAAGTGTATAGAAACATGAAAAAAAGATGTCTCTATTTATACATGTAATTAAAACTCATTTTAATTGAATTCACTCCTTTAATTATCGAAATTAAATTCATGCAAGTAATTGAAACCAATCTTTTTTCATATAGAAAGCGAAGATAATAGTCTAAATTAATCTCATTAAGCACGTCAAAGCAGTACTCCAATAAGGATATGGGAATTTCTCACTCATTTTTACTTGATTAATAATATTTATATATGATTAATAACCTGATTAATTTTCTTTTATTTTTTACACTTGGAAATTGAAATTTCACATTAATTATGAAATTATTATTGAAAATCATGAAATCCTTTGATCAAACTGTCTTAATTTATGAATTACATCTTCTTCAATTTTATAATAATAATTAAAAAATGTTCATATTTTTTTAGTCAAGGGAAAAAATGTTATATCAAATAATTGAATTCATCTTGATTGTGTTTCAAACAGTGTAATTTAATTCAATCCCAATATTACTACATTTGTTTCAAACAGTGTAAATTGAATTCAATTCAATCTTATTAATGTAATTGAATATAATTCGTTAATAAATTCAATAATCCTAATTTATTTCATAAATTTATAGAAATGTATAATAAAGATACTTTAAAAAGTATTTAAAATTTTTTGTTTAAACCAATTTAAGAGGAGTTATGTGATAATATATACAATTTTGCTTATGTTTATTTAATTATAATTATTATCTCAAATCTTATTTTATTAGAAAGTATATGTATATATTAAGAGATATAAAGGGAATCTCAATTTATTAAGGATAATTGAGGAAGATTTGTGAACCAATCTTAGTTACTTTGTCTCATTAAATTATGCTATCTTTTTATTTGTTCATGCAAATATGGATGATAATGGGTCTGACTATTCAATTTTATAAATATAATTTTTTAAAAAAATTAATAGGGTTCGAGGCTGGTTCATCATTTTGCTTAAAAGAATTGGACCTTAAATCGGTATGAGTCTAGGCATGAGTTGGATTCATGAGCCAACCAATTGAAAACACCTAAATATGAGCCATGGACCGACTCATTGTCATCCCTACACATAACAATTGTTAGGGTTTAGGCCTATAATTAAAATATTATGTTGTCTTTGTACCCCAATATTGATCTAAATTATTTAAAAACCATAATTGATTAGATTTTAAGATTAGATTACTCTAATTTCTATTAATTTCTCCATATATCATATATATCAATTTACTAAAAACGTATTTAAAACTAGGGCATGACATTTATTAGTATATAGTGTTATGATTGTATATCAAATCAAATATTGAGAAACTTCAAATATAGAAATTTTTAATTAATGTCATAAGATAGAAATTACAAAAATCATTATCTACTTTCTCAATTACTTCAAGATATACATATGTTACCTTAATATTTTCTAATTATTGTATTACTAAAATGCTAAAAGAATTAAAAAAGAAATTAATAGCAATTTTAATTTATATTAGACAATCTAAAAAAACATGAAATATGCATAGATAAACTCAAAGAAATTAAGATTTAATTAATAATAATCATAGGATTAGCCATTTTAACATGCCTAGAGCTTAAGCGTTAGATCAACTTCACAAGCATCCACTTGATCACTCTTTGGAGGGTCACTTCCTCTGAGGTTATCACCACTAGATGGTCTGTTCATGGCTGCATTTGACGGAGAAGAAGCAGAAGAAGGTGATGAAAACCCTCCGTTTATACTACTGTTCAGGCTCTCAGTCCTTAGCCTATCAACGTAAGGTTGAGTGCTCAACGTAGTTGCTGGCCTAGGCCACACACCACCATGTCCATAGCGATATGCAGGCGGAATCCATGGATGAGAAGGTGGTTTCTGAATCAGTGACTCCATTCTCACACCAAGAAACCTGTTGAGAGATCCATAAAGTGCAGGTTGTGCGGCTGAGAGGGTTGAGTATGAACTGTTGTAATATGGAAAGTGACCAAAACCACTGGCTTCCATTCCTTGACGTCTCTTGGCAAAAGCTCTCTCTTGTTTGTGTGCATTCTGGTGACCACCTAAAGCTTGGGACGTTGAGAACTCTCTCTTACAGAAGTTACATGTGAAAACCTTGGACGGTTCAGGTTGTTGCTTCTCATGTCTTGTCTCATCAGTGGACTCCTTTGTCTGAGAAGAGCTAGCGTTTACCGTGTCGTGGAGGTTAAGGTCTATCCTGGGGTTCTCCACATTATTACAGAGCTTCAAATCCAGCAAAACTCGTGAACTGCTTGATTCTGGACCTACAAGCTCCTCTTGTTCATAGCTATCCACCTTGTCTTTCGTCTTCACAACCATCGAGTTCCTCCTCTGCTGATCATTAGCTTGTAGTTTCTGCAGAGTTTCTCCTGATGAAGCTGCAGATATGCTAGAAGACTCAGATGGGCATGGATCTGCACCAAATGGTTTCATTGGGAACGAAAAAGAAAGAGAATTTGTATCTGGGTTATGGAAATTTTGGAAGATGGAACTCTTCTTATAACGGGCTTGAGTAAATGCAGTATCATTTCAGGAATGTAAACAAAATCCTACTGTAATTATGACCTGCACCATTTTAGCCAAAAATGAACTGAGATGTTGAAGGGTTAAGCTTGGAGAGATTTGTTACAATAAATGAGGGACTTACAAGCACAACTTGGTCCAAATATGTTCTTCAATTGTTGTATACACCCAAACTTCCATAAAAGAGTGCATTCTTTCCTGCCTAGGAATGTATCATGTGTCCAAATTGGTTTGGTGCTTTACAAGAAACAAGTTACGTGTTCGGTAATTAGTGGATATCGGTAGCCAATACCCGTATTATAAATCTCAATTCGGAGAAGTTCAGCAATACGTAATCTTACTTTTAATTAATATAGAGGTTGTTTTCAAAAAAATTGATAAAAATCAAACACAATTATACAAATTTATGCCTATATTTAATTTTTGTTAGAGATGGATATAAAAAAGTACATTGATACTTACATAATACTTTTGTCAAGTCACTTATTTGGAAGGTACATCTCATTCAATAAAAGAGTTTAAAATATTATTAAAAATTGATAATTCTATAAAATTTAAAATTGTAATTCCATTTATGCACAAAATCAAAAGGAAGAAGTGATAATTAATACAAGGAAATTTTGGAAATTACATAAGGTATGACCTAACAATGGAGTAATTGACAATTCAATGGATTATTTGTGTGGAATTAGGTTTAGAAAAGGTAAGCAACTACATTCTAAATCGTATTAGATTCACTCAACTTCATTTCCAAGTAAATGAAATGCAATAAGAGGAGTGGATCTCTTTAATCATTTATAAAATATTCACAATAAGTACTAATTTAAGATCTTCAAATGAATATACATCAAAGCTTGATTAAGTCATAATGGAACATAAATACACTTCTAAGTAATAGAAAATATTGCATATATAGCTTATAGAAGTAGATAATGGACCAAAAGTTGATTAATTAGTTCTATTTATGTGATTTTTTTAGCAAATAAAAAGCAAAATATAGTAAGCTTACTAATTTAATTTCTAATTGTAGAAAATCAATAGCCTAAATGTTCCTCTAATTCTATTTTAGGGAATCAACTTGAGGGAAAAAAAAACTTACTAGGCCTCCTAGGGGGTGGTTGAGTTGATAAACTTTCAGATTGACGCAATAGCTTACAAATCACATCAATCGGGTACTTCGTACTAGGCAAGCCCTATGCGACAGGCTCGATCGAGAGGAAGCTTTAACATGTTAATATTAGGAAGGTTAAGAATCACTTCTCCTGGTATTATTTAATATATAATCAAAGAACCTTAAACATGAAGAAATTTAAAATGCTCTAAGTTGTCAACTTGTTAAACATAAAACAAATTGAAAGTTGGATTAAATTATATGATATCAAATATAAGATATGACATGGAATTTATTATCCACAAAGTGTCTTTATATTGTAACATTTGTTAGCACATACATGTACTTTTTCCATCTTTAATGAGGAAATAAATGAGATTACTACATTAAAAATTTGTTATTTTCATTTAAAAGTGATACTGTAATCATGCTTTAATAATTTAGATAGGGATAAAAAAATTAATGCTTTTAAGTTCCATGTATAATTAATGTCATCATGACATTAAATTTTAAACCATTTGTCACAATATTAACCTTTCTTTACTTGGGATGACAATTTTAGCCTGACCCAATTTCGGGTTAGGTTGGCCAGGCCACAGGCCGAAATGATTCGGCCTGACTAGGCCATAGGCTGAAAATGGGCCGGATCGGGTCGGCTTGTGGTATGACCGGAACAACAAAAACGATATCGTTTTGTATTTTTTTTAGATAAGGATTACTGGCCCACCCGTGGGCTATCCAATCAAGCTCGACCCACCCCACCCAGCTCGGCTGATTGACATCCCTACATTACTATTTTTAACCAATAAAAATCATAACAATAATGTTGATTGGGAAGAGAAGTAATGTTTATGACATGATTAAGTAAAAACTAACTTGTCAAATTAAGTTTTAGATTACACTAAATGTCCTTAATTATACCCTTAATTAACTCATTAAACATCCATATTAGGAACCAAAATAAGAAAAAGAAAGAGGCTTGAGTCAAAGTATTTTGACCGGGCCACGGGCCAAAACGGTTCGCCCTGACTGGGCCACGACCCTAGAATGGGCCGGATCGGTGGCCCATGGTCCGACCAGAATAACAAAAACGATGTCGTTCTATATTTTTTTAAGTAAGGATAACGGGCTCGCCCAAGAATCATCCAATCAAGGGTCTGACCCGACCAATGACATCCCTACTTTACTATTTTTAACCAATAAAAATCATGACAATAATGTTGATTAGGAAGAGAAGTAATGTTTATGACATGATTAAGTAGGAACCAACTTGTCAAAGTTTTAGATTACACTAAATTTCCTTAATTATATCCTTAATTAACTCATTAAACATCCATATTAGGAACCAAAATAAGAAAAAGAAAGAGGCTTGAGTCCAAGTCTTTTGATTTTATAAAACTCTCTATACTAATTAATTATTTAATCAATAATGACTCCCCTTTTCATTAATGATGAGGAAATTCTCTTATTCACAAAATTTAAAATATATTAGTTAATTATTCTTCTTTTTTAAGATTAATTGGACTAACCCTTTTTAATATGTTGACTCAAACTTTTCATTAATCTAATTTTTTTAATTATATATTAAATTGAATTAATAAGACTAACAATCTTATAAGTAGGTTTTTGAATCACATAGTGAAATTGAGTTGGACACACTATTGAACAATGATTAAAACTCAACTAATTTGGCCGATTCAACTGTAAAAATCTTAAACCATCCAAATTTTTAGTTCAGTTTTTAACTTTCTGTTTCGATTTACTTTAACAACCCTTATTGTCAAAAATTAATCAATTTATTAATTAATTGTTCAATTTTTATTAATCAATAAATTCTTATAAATTAAAATAAATTAATTTTCACTTAACAATCTCCTTTTTTAATTAAACTTTAAATTCTGCGATGAGTAAGGACAATTTCTTTCATTCATATTTCAAATTTTTTTAATTTTATCCAATCTTTAGCTGATTTTATGATTGTATAATATTAGTTAAATCTTTTCAACTTTAAACCTCCTGTCTTACTGATTTACCTTCCGGTCTGATTTTTAAAACATTGCTCTTAAATAAGATTAACAACTCTGACTCAAAATTTAAATTAAATAATAAATCGAATGAAATTCACTTTATAATATATCATCTTGATCTTGTAAGCTCCAAACATTAATTATTATTTATATTATGGTTTCCTCCTATATCATCCTTTCTCTTTTAACCTTTTTATGGTCTTTTTAGCCTTATGATATTTTAATATATTACTAGAAAATTACAAATAAGTGCAAAAACGGATAAAATCCTCTGTGCCCGTAACCCTACACCAACTAACTCTGTTTTAGGCAATCACATCCATACAAATATATGAGATTCAGAGAAATGTATGGATGAGATCGTCCGGAATAAAATTAACGTAGGATTATGGATACAGAGAATCTCGTTCCGTGCAAAGGACACGTAAGAAGAATAGTTGAAAATTCAATATTTTTAATTGCCTTAAGATAAATATATACGATAATAAAATGTTAATTATATATTAATTTTGAGGTTAAAAAAGGAAAATTTGAAGACATTAAAATTTTAAAATTATTTATATAAAATTGTTAAGAAGGAATCACGCAATGTCCAATTTGCCCTTTCCGTCAAACCTGTACGGACGGATATTCCGTGGAAAGAGAAGATCGAGTTTTTGAAAAGCAAGCAGAGAGAGAGAGACAGCGAGAGCTTCGAACCAAAAATTAGGTTTAGGTTTTTGGGTTTTGATTTGATTTTGATTTGGTTTTTCCCTCTCTTTTATTATTTTGGATTTAAGTATTATATACAATTCGATGGTCGGGGGCTGAATTCGTTTTCTCTTGCAAAAATCATTGCTTTGATGGTCTCTGTTTCTCCGTGAATTAAATATCTTCTATTCGATTTTTAAGTTAATGCAAATCTGACGGTATGAGGAAGAAGCTCGATACTCGTTTCCCAGCCGTAAGTCTCTGTTTCTTCTTTCTCTTGCCGTGTCAGAGTGGTTGTTTTGGGATTTTGTGTTGCATCTTTCTCACTTTTTTTAAGGAATTTCTGTTTTTGTTTTTAGATTTGGGCCTTTAGAAAGTTTGTGTTTGATTACTTGTTGGGGGTTTGTTTTTGTGGAGAAGTTTTCATCTTGCAGTTTGTGGACGGTTTGTTATATTCATAATTGGGATTAATAGGTGGGTGATTCAAAGGTTGTGATGCAGTTTTGGGGTTTTGTGTTAATTTCGTATTCTGCGGATTGGGTTTCTGGGGGAAATTAGGTTGCGGGTACTTCGTTGTTGAAGGGATGGTTGGTGTTCTGTACGATTGTACTGTTTATCGAGGCTATTATGATGACATGTAGTCTGAGTTGTGCTTTACTCTAGTTGATGTGGTTGGTTTCGTGTTCATTGCGCAATTCAGTACAAAAGGTTAGGTCTTTTGGTGTTCTTCATTCTCGTTCCGTTTGGTTCTGTACTGGGTAGAATATAAATATGGTATTCTTTTGTGCTCGATGCTTGATTGAATTGCGGTAATTTGCTGCTGTGAAAACATGGTGTACCTAATTGAATGCTGTAGTTTCTCGTTTGCATATTGAAGCTTTATGAGTTGTTACACTTCCCGTTTGTACATATTTGCTTCCATTTTTTGATCTTTACCAGCAAGGTTTGTGCAATTGTATCTATGGTTTCTAGATGAAATAGTAAAAGTTCTTGTGGATTTCTTTTTGTTGGATGATTTGCATTTACTTATGTGTACAAATTTCACCAACAATTCTGATAACTGTGCTGATGATTTGATTACCCTTCTCCTCTATCTCCATCTCACTTGGGCTGACAGCACATGTATGCAAATTGATTTTCCAGGCACGTATTAAAAAGATAATGCAAGCTGATGAGGACGTTGGGAAGATAGCTCTTGCAGTTCCTGTTTTAGTTTGTGAGTAGCTTTTCTGATCTTTTCTTTATGTTGTATGAGTTTGGGCTCCTATTCTTCTTTGATATTATTGCATGGAGTTTTATGAAAATATCACCATATTCTTCTTTGATGTTATGGCAGCTAAAGCTTTGGAACTGTTTTTGCAAGATCTCTGTGATCGTACGTATGAGATAACCCTTCAACGAGGAGCAAAGACTATGAGTTCTTTGCATCTGTGAGTGACACCCTGCACTTTATTTTTTGTAACTTGTCTGGCTCAGTGTATGAAAAATAGGTGTGTTTTTCTGTTGAATAGTTGCTAAAGGGTTTTCGATTGATCTGTTTTATATTTCTACAAGAAGAAAACCATATTATGATGACTGTCTTTATAAACTGCAGAAAACATTGTGTCCAGAGTTACACAGTGTTTGATTTCCTAAGAGAGATAGTAGGGAGAGTTCCAGACTATGGTCATGGTCATTCTGAAGCTGCAGATCACAGAACCAAGAGGTTGCTTCAAAATACATTCTGTTGTTCTCCTTCCTGTTCTTTTATGTGAAGTTTGTTCTGCTTAACAAATTGAAATTTAAACATGAATTCTTTCTTTGCCAGGAAGCCTATTGCTGATGAGGGTGTCGATAGTGACGAAGAATCTAAGAGAAGCAAGATGGTAAGATATTCCTTTGAGTTCATTATGTAACATTAGTGGTACCCCTGCAGGTATCTGTACACTGATCTATGTTTTCCTAGAGTGCTCAAATTATGTGGTGTTTTTTTCTGTTCCAGCTACTATTTCCAATGTGATAGTGTATAATTGTTGTGTTTCAAGAACTTGATCCTGATAATAAATAGCATCCAATTGTCACCGTGTTTATGTTTAACTTTCCTTGGTACTTGCAGCATGAGATGAGCGTTCCAGGAAGCAGTGGCAGAGGCAGAGGTCGGGGTCGTGGAAGGGGCCGTGGGCGAGGTGCTCGGAACATTGAAAGAGAGCCATCCCATCGCGAGATTGAATCTGAACCATGCATCGTACAACAACAGGGTTCAAAGAATATTTCTAGTCCTGGAGCAGTGACAGATAATGGTCCAAAGGAAAATTTGGTTGTAGGTGATGGGGCCAATCAGCCTGAGCGGAACTTTGATCTGAATGCTGATGTGAACGAAAACGATGAGGCAAAAACTGCATTGGCTGCTGCTCAGGCCTCAGCAGGAGTATCATCAGTACCAACTACTGAACCTAATCATGAAGAGTATCCGGGTTGGTCACTTTCTGAGGTGGACAAAATGGCTATTGATCCTCTTCAACTTGCCCAGCTGGGTTCTAGAATAGATGAAGAGGAGGAAGACTATGACGAAGAAGGATAGCTTAGTATTAGTAATAGCTTCTAGGAAAGGTTAGCTTTTGGGGTGTCATTATGTGGCATCAACAGAGGTAAAAAGCAGGTGGGTAGAACAAGAAGTTGAGGGCTCGAGTGGGAACTGTTAAGTTCATCCCTTTCTGGTAAGGGAGGCTGAATTGCATTTTGGTTCCCTTTCGGCTTCTGATGTGATCCATTTGCTAACATCCTTATCTTTTAATGCTTAGATTTGTCTTACGGTTGAACTATTGTGTAATTCGATTGCCTGTTGTAGGAAAATATGTTAATACTTCGCAGAAGCTCTTGTCTGAGAAATCTGTGTACGATTCCATTTGGGTGTCTTACTATCATACACTTAATCATATGATTAACCAATTAGAACTATTAGATTATCAACTGTCCTTTCGATAAGCAAAGGGCAAGCAGCCATTGCAACCCAAGAGCAAGCCATATGATCTGCATAAACTTGGTATTAACATCTATTTTTCATGCCTGAATTGATCTTGAAAGACAATTTTTGTGATTTCAGTTTTAAGGTAATTCCTCTTGGTATGCAACAAGACTATATGGCCGATAGCAGTATATAAAACTTTTAGAAACTTTATCGTGTTTACCAAGATGCACAAACCAGTCACCAAGAAGAGAACAAGGGTCTAAAACAAAGCAGCAGCAGATAGAAATGGAGTTCGTAAGGTCAGTAAAATTCATAGTTCAGTTATGTGACTCCATCTGATTGAGATGGAAGGAGCCTTCGTTGTTCTTGTGGACCTCCACCTTGAACTTCTCTTCATTGCTTCCCCTCTTGACCTTGAGGAGCATGTTAAATTTTGCCAAGTCATCCACCACCTGAGTAGTACATTTCCGACATTCTTCAGCACAAGTAAACCATAAAAAAGAAAATCAAGTATGAATGTAGTGACAGGAAAAGACAAAAAAGAGCACCCCATTTGTCCATTTTTGCAGTATATGATCATAGGAGACGGACAGAAGACTGAACTTGTTAGAGATAAAGAGACAGAAGAAGAAAACATGGAAAGAAGGAACTAAAACTTGTTAAGTTTCCAAGTAATAATACAGAAAGATCTTAATTCACATGCTATACAACTTCTCAGACAACTTGAAGCCATGTTTTTAACAAAACTAGGCAGCACAAGTCCTCCAAAACATTAGATCATGCAAGAGTCAAAACCTCAATCAGAAAAAATGAACAAGACTTGAACTTCTAATGTGAAAAGGAACTCAAAGGGCTCACCTCGGCCTTCGCATGAACAATCTCTTGAAGAACATAAGGAAACAATGAATTGGATCTCTGCTGCAAAGTCTTCACAGCATGGCTTGCTGCATCTTCTACTGCAGGATCATGAACTGGCACCTCTTGCCATCCAGGACCATGACAATCTAGTTTATAAGATTCGAGTTAGCAATAATTCTACTGCGATCATAACTACTAATGACATATCCTCAGCTAAAACTACGATGTTGAACATTGACATGCCGTTTCTACCAGTAATCCAAATCCCAAATCCTAATGCAGCTCTAGTATTCAGAGATCATGTGAAGAACCATAAAGGAGAAAGCTATCCCGTTATAGATACTAATTCTCCGTGAAAACAAACTCTGCTGTCAAATCATCATGATAAACCAAGTGATCAAAGTTGAAAAGTGCCGATGAAGAATGTGTGAATGTAAGCCCCAAAAAGACATTGGAAACAAGATTTTGCAACGATAAACGCAAATCGAGTAGGTAATAACAACGACGATAGGAAGCAACCTTTCTTCACACCAAGATCAGAAGAAGTAAAAGTGGGGGCGTTAGCATCTTCCACGTGCTTGAACTCCTGCAGTTCTTTAAAGTTCAGCCATGGCTTGACCCAGACCTTGGCTTCATACAGCTTCTTCTTACCGGCGTCCATGGCTTCTATCGTCAGATGATGGAGTGTACCCGCCACTACTTGCTCTTTCGCCTTCAAGACCCTCGCAAACTCCACCACACCATTCTATATAACAATTGCCCACGAAACAAAATCAAAAAAACATCCAAAAAGTTTAGAACTTTTTCCACATAGACGAAAGTGACAATACAAAACCTCCTTCTTGTTGTGTTCTTCGACGGCAAATCGAGCAAGACCGTCGATTTCGGCGCTGTTTTGAGCGGTTGAAGACTCGTGAACACCTCCAAGCGTAGCCATTTCGTCGAATGCACAAAACCCAGAAGCAGAAATCAGAGAAAACGAAATCAATTCGAGGAAGATCAAGAGAGACGTACGGTACTTCATGGGCTCATCAAATGACGCATCTTTATATAAGTTTCTGGTAACCTTACAGAGCATATAAAAGAAAATGGAGGGCACTCCATTGCTGGGTAGACAGAGATCGTGACACGTGTACAACAGGTGTTGATCTTGCGGTGTTCAGTTGCTTAGGACAAGAACATTAAAAGATAAAGTTTGTGTCTTTGGCTCTTTGCTTAGTGTGTAAGTCTTACTTTGTGGAGATATCTTTGGATTCCTTACTCAACAATACAAAATCCAAAAGAAGTAGCAAATGGTATCTTTCCTTTATGAAGATGATTTATCTAATAAATTATACATATTTAGTATAGAATTAACATTTCTGTGTTAGATTGGATTGTTTTTATGTAAATTCATATTAAACACTTAAGGAGGTGCTTGTTTGGGGATATGGAAAAAAGAGATATGAGTATGGAATGAAAATTAATGTTTGATATGAACTTATCATTGAAGATCTAAGAATTTCATTCCTTAATTTTGGGCGATCCTTCATTTCTCTCATAATCTAGAGAAATGGAAGAGAGGAATGAGAGTGGTTGATATGTTTTTAATTTTTTATACATAGAGGATAGATAAAAGGTATAATTATAAGCTAAATAACTTCATAAGTAAAGCTTTAATTTCAATAATCAAATTTATGGTGAAATCAATTAAATAATTAATTAAAATATTATAATTAATTAATTAATTACAATATTTTAATTAATTAATAATTACATACAATATAATTA
>JAOSBN010000005.1:2111216-2125700 GCA_027563595.1 Erythroxylum suave | reverse complement strand
AATATAATTAATTAAATTACTATTATTACTTAATTAATTACATTATATTTAATTAAAATATTATTATTAATTAATTACAATATTGTAATTAATTAATTACAATATAATTAATTAATAATTATTTAATTACATTATATTTAATTAAAATATAGTTGTTCATTAATTAAATTATTATTATTAATTAATTAATTGTAATATAATTAATTAAAATATATTTCATTCATTAATTAATATATTGTAATTAATTAAAATATAATTTATTTTGTAATTAATTAATCACAATATTTTTTACAAACAAACTACTATCAATGATAATAGTAATCATTCATTCATTTTATCCGACCATCATTATTATAATCATTATATTTATTCTCATTTCTCCATCTATTCATTCTTATTCGCATTCTCATTCTCATTCTCTTCTATAAAATCTAAGCGCCCCCTAAATCTTCAACCCATCTAGGCATCATGGACATGATAAACAGTCCTTATACTATAAACCATAGTTAAAGAGGCTACATGATATCCATAATACTCAAAGATGATAGATGAGTCGGGTCGAACCATAAACCCAATTTGTCAACCCTAATAATGTTTTTGAAGGCAAAGCAGAGAATCCATGGCCATGCTCACAAGCCCAGGGACTTCAAAACAAAGAAACTGAATGCAAAATTGGACCGAACACCTTCATATTCGTCTACAATCTTGGACAATTCCTCTTCAGCTTTTGCTAAGTCTGTCCTCAATGTCTGCTCATCTAATGCTTCAAATTTTGCTTTCAGTGAATTTGCAATAACAAACAGATCTTCTTGGACCTTGATGGACTTCACTGATTTCTCCTCCAGAGCCTCTTTTCTTTTCAGGAGTGACTCCTCTTCTGCCTTAAGCTTTTCCATCTGAGCTCGCACAGATAATAAGCTCTCTTCAATGTTCTCTGCCTCAGAGGTTGCAACTTCTGCTTCCTGGCTAACGAACCTGTAGTGGTTAAGTAACTCCTGCAACTTCTCCTTCAACTCAGCTTTTGTATCCAGTGAATCCCTTGCCTTAAAAGCTTGGTTTCTGTTGTCAATGAAATCTTTGCATACGCATTTCAATCCGCTCAACTCTGGCACAACTTCCATCTCGTCAAAGGAAAGCAAAGACCTGCAGCTCACCAGGATCCTGACAGCTTCAAATGCTTCTTCGAGACGGTCCGAACACACCAAGTCAGGTAGGTCCATCGAAAGAAGTTCCTTCAACTTGGGCTTGGCCTCCTCAAACTTGTCGTAAGGAACATAGCTGATGGGTAATAGAAAAGAGGAGCCAACCTGATCATTAGAGGGAAACAAGGCTGCAATCTCTTCAAAACAGGATGACAACTTGGAAGTTTTAATTTGTGTCGATGCATCACCAGCTATTGAAGTGTCGGTTTCATTGCTCGTAAGCTCACTTTGATGCTCGTCCCTCTTCCTCTTCCTGCGGCATGGAGATTCTGCCTCTGCAGCAGTTGGAGAATTCTGCAAAGCTTCTTCTGTTGCCATTTTCACGCTGAACAAACCAAGACAAGAAGCAGAGAAAACAGCCAACCAAGGAGTAAATGGTGAGCTTTTGCACCCTCGACGCGTAGACAGCCCATTTTTCTATCTACGTTTGCTTAATGAGTAAGTTCAGTGGGGCAAGGTGGTGGAAAAAAGAGAAAAAGATCGATGCTTTAGACCTTTTCCCACTACTTTTCTCTCATCGTTTCTCTATCAACAAAGACTTATAGAGAAGACCTCTAAAGTAATAACTGTGTCTACAATAACTCAATGATCTAGCTCTCGGGACTTTTCATGGAGTTATAAACTACTCGATCATGGGGTACGTGCGTAAAATTATACATATACGTATGTTTGTGTGTGTAAACATCCATCCTCGTTTGTTAAAGAGACATTAACAATAACAGAATTTATTCAACAAAGCCACTGTTACATGTTGATTAACATGTATCAAGATACAACAACATTAAACTCTCTGTTAGAGAGAAAACAACAGAAGTTTTTGGACGAGAAAAGAAAAAACAAGAGTATGTTTTGAAAGATGGGGATGAAAACCACAGAGGCTCAGCGGCAAATCCTTGCTCAAGTGCTTCAAAAACAAAATGAGCAATACAAAAGGATAGAAGACAGCACTCAGAGCTAAATCTCTGAAAAGCAAGGAGAAAAAACATGTGTGAGAGAAAACATACACTCATGTAAGGTCCCCTGCTTGGGAAGCTGATGAGCTAAACAGGGAAAAGGCCCCCCATCAATTTCAAAACAGAATACTAAAATGCAGAAAAGAACCCAATTTTAATGACTTCCATGTACAAAAGCAAGAGAAATTTATCCACATCTTGGCCTTGAACTTCTAACTTTCAGCAGTTTCTCCTCACAAAGACTATCTCTGGACTAGCTGTCTTTGAGCCATCTCCAGATCTGACTTGAAGCCTTACCTGTAATATTAGTATCAAATCAAGCATTAGGATTTAAGCATTATGCACTTGAGGATAAGACAGCAAAAGGTTCTTTCCTATAATCTTCATGCCTCTTCCCTAATTGGTGTCTTAACATATTTTACCATGAGAACCAAACTAACAGCCAACTTAATCAGTTTTTGGATTAGAATGAAGGTACTTTTTTACATGCCATTGATAGTCAGTGATAAGGGTCCTCGAAGTCAGTTCTGTGAATATGTCATATAACAAAGAGAAGAATCAAGTATAGCACAAACCTTGTAGCGTTCAAGCAATGAAGCAAGTAAAGTGGCGACTCCTTGGATTACAAAAGTCTGTCCCACACAAGCTCTTGTACCAGATCCAAAGGGAAGATATGCAGCATTTTCACTGGGATCGTTCAGAAGGACTGAGCTATGATTTGGATCATCAGTTTCTCCTGTAGAGTTTAAGGCATTGTCAAAGATCAGAATTCGTGAGAAAGAAAATGCGGTTTCATTAGCTAAAGCTTAAAATGCAAACTAAAGTTGAAAAATTTTGAGCTTAATGCTTGTCAGTTATTGCAGGAAGTGATCCAAATGCATTGAACTTCCCTGCAGAGAAATATGTCGCTATGTTTTCCTGACCTGTGTGTAATTTAATGTGTCAAAGATTAATGCTCCAAAGATTGCAAAGCAGAATCAGTGAAAGCCAAATTGTTACAGCATAAGGAAAAACATCATCTAATCATTGCTGTACACGGCAACAGAAGACCGAAAATCATACCATAGCTGACACATAAAATGGAAAAAGGAGAGTAATCAAATACAAAAAACCTCCCAAGGATGTAGGAAATAGTGTGCCGTAATCACTTGGAACAAAAATGGGAAACTGACCAAATAACATGAGACAACTTGTATCTGGCATTAAAAATGGGAAGCTGACCAAATAACATGAGACAAATTGTAACTGCCACAATGCCAGATATATAACAGTCATCCCTAACATAATCTTTGTGGCATCACAATTATCTACCAACCAATGAAAAATCGGTCCATAGTGCAATCTATAAAATGCAGAAGACAACGTGTATTTGTTCAAGGTCATAACCAAACTTCAGAACCATACAATTCAACACCCACACATGATGTCTAAAGAAGTTCATAGTTGGAACCTGCTAATGATCCCTTCTCCACCTCAGTAGACACTTTCCCAGCCCCAGACAAAAATCTATATGGGTTGAACTTATCAGCATTGCTACCCCAACTAGAGTCATCTTTCTGCAGCAATTGCACAGGTACCACTAGTACTGATCCAGCTGGTATGGTCACATCATTGTTAAGATTCAAATCTTGCAATAGAAGGCACAATAGGAATGTGAGTCAGTCACAACAGAGAAGCAGTAAAACATCAAGACAAAAGGGAACATAGGTGATGAGCTAAATAATTTAATAATTACTAATAAATCTAAGCTTGTACAAAGATTAGAAGAAATCTTGGCTGCAACACATCAGTTATCAACATAAACACTATGGTAACGAGTTTTGGGAGAAGGGATTATTTAGAAATGGAGTGACTCAATAAACACAGAATTCTTGCCCCCCTATGTTTCAAATTTAGTCACATAATGCCCCCCTAACCCCAAGGAAACCTCAATAGAGGTATAAACAAACAAAAAAATCTCCCAGCACTGCAGACCATGCCTCAGTAAATAACAGCCTTACCATTTTTCAAAGAACATCTTTGCAGCAGAGGTCCTCCTGGCAAAAGACGGGCAGACTCATATATAGTAGCCAACAACAAAAACATCTTGTCAACATCTGGTCCTTTCGACCCTTGCCTTACCATGATTATCTCAGCATATATCTGCAAGATGCATATTCAAATTTGCACGTAAACAAGAATTCCTTTCTATATTTACTTAGATAGGCAACCCTTCATTGGAAATATGTACTCCCTTAACAGTTCTTACTCAATTCTCAACCCATGAATAATTCAGAAACTGCATTCTTTAATCAGCATCAAATGAAGTACTAGGTAAACAGAATGGAGAGCATGTATTGATATTAATGAAAATGTTATCACATGCAGACAAGTTCTTTTAGCCTCACGCCAAAGTTTGACTAAGAACAAGAAAGGGTAACAAATGAGGCAAAAAATCACACTTTATAGTTCTTGCTGGCGTAAAATGGCCCATCCTGTAGGAAAGTAGACCACAATACCTTGTCTTGTATCTCTGGATCTTTTACAAGCCTTTCCAAGATAGTTTCAATCAAACTTGCTGTAGCTATCCAACCATGGAACATAACACCCATAACATTACCGCAGGTCTCTTCTTTTAAATTAAGATGGCCATCAAGCTCTCTTGATAAAAATTTTTCTTGCATCAGAATACCAGAGTTAGGCCGAACACTAGCTTCTTTCGTTCCAATTCTGGCATCTCCATTACGGGTGCTCCGCTCCATATGGCAGAACAGTCTGCAATTTTTTGCGCATTGTTTAACAATGTCTTGAGTTAAGCATCTCAGCTTCGTGCACAAAGACTGGTACCTCCAATACCCCCGTTCCCAAAATGGAGTAACTCTATATGAGGCCCAAAAGGAAGCATCTTTAGCAATCATCATAATAAGCTCCTCATAAGAACTTGCCTTAGACCAACTGATGAAGGCATCCCCAAACAGTGTAGTTCCCAGCATGGTGAATGCCATGTGTTGAGAAATTAATTTATTGTTAACACATCCATTACTCATATGGTTATCTATCTTGTCCATGATACAGTCTACAACATTATTGGGAACTATATCTGATCTCCCATGCAACTTTTCGTTCAGTTCCAACACCAATGATTCTCTTCTCTTTTTTGCCTGTTAAAGAAAGGGAATAAGTGCAGAACATTAATGAACTAGAAATATGTGAAGAATAGTTTCTTAATCAAACTAAATTGCGGTATAATTTCCCCAATAAGATCAATCCAAATTTTATGGATAAAAAGTCATAACTCAAATTTAACTCAAATAAGAATATATAATTGCACAGGAAGTCAAACTGCCAAGTATAAACTTGTTCACAATTTAACCAATAACACTGACAGAGAGAATCCTAACTTAATATCCTTAAACATACACTGAAAATGTGAAAAATCTAGTCCAACGATAAGTAAACCAAAAGAGCCAATGCAAAAGGGATTCGATAAAAGGGTTGAAAGGATATTGAACCTGATCATAGGAACAAAAGAAAAGGTTTGATCTTCCAAAGGCTAAGCGAAAAGCCTTCCCAATAAAAGGCAACTTATCCTCGGCCTTCAGAAGCATCTCCTTGATGAGTGTTGGATCCTTTACGGATACCAAGAGCTGAGTAGGCCCCATCCACAGCTTACAAATCGATCCATATTTATTGTGCGACTCCGACAAAAGGTCTGGAAAAAAAAATCGCACAAAACTCACTTCACATATCAATAGAAGGAAAATCTCAATGAAAAGTCGAACTTTTGTCAGATTGTAAAGCTCCATCTTCATAATAAGGGGATGATAAGTTCAATAATAGTGGATAATCAAAATTCCAGTACAATACAAACAAAAAATGATAAGTCTCTCCGCCTAATCATCGTAAGTCATAACACTGCTATTCCTTGGAAGAAGCAAGGAACAGTATCACTTCTTTAACCAATCATTTAATACCCCAATTACTACATATAATCCAATCACGACCCACACAGATACTGACAAAGATAAGAGAATCAGTAAACATCAACTCTAGTCAACTTAAGATTGATTCTTTAACTTCCAACTTCCTTCAATTTCTCAACGACTAATCTTAAGTTCAAAACCCCAAATCATTTTCCAGATAAAAGATCGATCCACCTTATCATACTACCAAAAGAACCCATAGAACAGAACAAAGTTCAAAGCTTTCCATCAAATTCCAAAAAAAAAACACACACACACAAAATCCGATTCCTCACCAATAAATTCATCCCGAGAACCGAACCCACAATGACCAAAGAACGATCTACACGGCGGGCCAGGGATCGAGCGAGCCACGGCCCACAACCTGAACAATTTAAGCACTTTCTCCAAGGACAGAGCCGAGAGGGCAATAAGCGAGACCCAAAGAAGAGCGTTGAACTCTCTCAGAGCATAATCTCTCAGAAACCGAGAAGCTTCCAGCGAATCACAACCCTCCGATTTGTTCAACAACAAGTAGACTACACTTATCGGCCAAGCTTTGCACAGCGAGCTCATTTTCCCTCCAATTTTGTCCTTCTTTTCGCGGAAAATTAGAAACAGAAACTAGAGAAACAGAGACGTAGTTGGTTTCTTTTCTTTTTTCTGTGTGACCAAACAGAGACTTTTTTACTTCAACATATGAACGTGAACTGCTTTACTGCTCCAACTACTGCTTAATTATTATATTAAAACGTTTTTAATTATACATATATGCATTTTTCTTTTTTAATAAATACTTTTTTGACTATTGAAAATGATTTTTTTGTCTTTTTTAAAAATTTTCTTTTCTTAATATATAATTCTTTGACTATTGAAAGGAACTTTTATTTTTTTATGATTGTTGAATATTGGCCAAATTTGACTGCCACGTGGAAATTTTGAAAATTAGACTTTTTAATATAATATATATATGTATGTATTATATATATTGAAAAATTTGCAAATTAAACTTTTTAATATATATATATACTTTTTTTAACGAAGGAACCCGTAAATGCCCAGTATCTATCATTTGCATCTAGAACTACCGGGGTATCTAATCTCATTCGTTCCTGTAAGTTTCGTTTCTTAGTGTCAGTGTTAGCTCAACAGAGTGCTTTCGTCGTTGGTATTCTTTTCGATCTCTACGCATTTCACCACTCCAACGAAAATTTCCTTTGCCCCTACCGTATTCTAGCTTGACAGTTTCCACCATTTGTTGAATGTACATTAGGTAAAATTCTGAATTGACGCAATAACCTGTAAATCATGTCAATTAGGTATTCCGTACTAAGCAAATCATGTACAATAAGTTTGATCGAGAAAGTATAGGAAAGAGAATTCAAACACAAGACCTTTTGATTTCATGTTTTTCCACTCTACCAACTCGACCAGTCTCTAAAGAACTTTTTAGTATATATAATAATTCGGAGATTATAAATTATTTAACATGATAAATTAAATTTTAATTGGTAACTTGAAGACTTTTAAATTAATAATTATATAAAGAATATATATTTTAAATATATCATTATAATTATCTTAGTTAAATATATACAAATTTTACCGTTCGGTATTTAATATATAAAACATAATTTTAAATTTTAAATAATAAAACTAACTAATTATTAATTATATTATAGTTACAAATAATTATTAAAAACATCTGGGAATTTCCCAATTCTGCTTTGACACTTTAGATAGGAAGCCCCCTAGGAGGAGGCGGTTGAATCGATAGAGTGAAGAGCATGAAATCAAAAAATCCGTTGAATCGATAGAGTGAAGAGCATGAAATCAAAAAGTCCTGTATTCGAATCCTCCTACTTACATTATCTCAATTAGTTTGTCATACAGAACTTTCCTAATGTGAAATACTCGATTGAAGTAATTTGTAAATTATTACGTCAATTCAAAAGTTTATCCGATACACATCTAAGAAGTAACAATTAGGCGTTCTTCCGTTTAAATAAAAAAAAAACCTTGGATTCCAAGGTAACTATATATCCTCCTCCATTGTTATGGAAATGTCCTGAAACTTAGCTCTAGAAGTGCTCCATCGATGGAGTCTTCCCAGGTAACAAGATGGTCATGGCAAGCTATTCCGCTGTCACAAACACCAGTTAGCCTATCAGATCAAACATTTTTTATAGAACTTCCATCTCCTCTTATGGATCTTGTGACAGACATTTGTACAATATAGCGGAGTTCCATTACTGTGTCTTCATTTTTTTCTTTCTGAATGTGCAACTTCTTGAAAGGAACATGGAACCTAATGTTAACATCATCATTTTCAAGATTTTCATATCATCAGAAGAAAAGGCATACAAAGATTTGGTGTCTGGAAAACAGAAAAGAAAAAACAGTCTTTTCACTCCAGGGAGGAGTCGATCTTTTCGACAGATCTTGAGAAGGCAAGAACCTCATCAGGGTTTCGAGCATCTTCTTCAACCTGACCAATACTGCCACTAACTATGGATTCACGTATGATCTGCTTTGTGATCGGATCAAAACCCGTCGTAGAAGGTTTCTTCAGTTGTTGAGACTTGGAGCCATTAGTATCTTCTTGTAGAGCTTCCTTCTTCTCCAACTCTTCTCTTCTCTCCTTGTTGGCCTCCATCTGATCCCCAACGAACGATCTCTCTCCTCGACATTACTCCTTTTGGGCTCGTCTTTGGTTGACCGGAAAGAAACACGTGGCTTGGACTTAGAACGATCCGTGGCGGGTCTTCCATGGTGGTGTGAGGATAAGAGGCCACGTTTTATGAGACGCGAACAAGACCTTACACGTATCTTTGGATCAAAACAACACCGTTTATAGTTACAGGCTTGGTCCACGATCTTTGGGTTTGCCTGCTGATATATACGGAAATGGCGAAACAAGAGCATATTTGAGATAGACTTTATTCGGCCAGATTTCTGTTACAACGTAATCTTAAACTATGTGAAGTGGATCGACATGAGCCATGAATTAATCAGATGGGTGTTTCCCTTACAAGAATTTGGGTCTTTCCCTTACAAGAATTATATCTAGGAACGCCAATTCACTGGACACCCCTCGCCGCGAATTGGATTAAAATTAATACTGATGATGCAGTCAAGCTAGGATCTCGTTTAGCGACGGCCGGTGGCATTTTGCGCGATTGTAATGGCAAATGGCTTCAAGGTTTTTTGCACAACATTGGCAATTGCTTACCCACTACTGCTGAATTATGGGGGGTCTTTTCAGGATTGAACTTGGCCTAGGACTTGGATTTCGTCGAGTGGTCCTAGAGTTGGTCTCTCTTGAGGCTCTCCACATCCTCTCCTCACCCCACTTATTTCTGACAGAGAATTTTTCTTTGGTGCAGGACATTAGGACAATCATGAGGCGCAATTGGGCTCTCTAGATTCAGCACGTCCACTGAGAGAGAAATCAAAGTACAGATAGTCTAACGACTTTGGCCTTCCTCTCAGGGCCAGGACTGATTATCCTTTAGGAACCACCACCTGTAACCGCAGAGTATGTCCGATGGGACCTGATGGGCGTTGTTTATCGTAGAGCGTTGCGTTAGGTTTTTTTAGCATTTTGTTTTCCCTGTAATCCAAAAAATAAATAAAAAAATAAGTCACGTATCAGCATTTTTTTAAATTTAATTAATTCGACTTAATTTATTAAATTTATTTCAATTTTCAAACAACATTCTAATATGTTATTTCAATTTCCGTGGGACAACATTTAATTGTTTCATGTCCAATAATTAATTTAAATTATAATATAAATTTAAAAATAAAGATAACAATAATTCAAGTTTGATAAAGGTAACTTTGATTCAAATTAATTCATTTTCTTTGTATCAAGGCTTGAGATTAAATTCCACTATATTGATTTAGTTAATTAAGTTAAATTAATATCACCTTAATATTTTAAATAAAACATATTTAAATCATTTTCATTAAAATAACTGATTTTTAAATTCAAATCTAATTTAAAATTCGGACTCGCTGTATTTTTTTATGTCATTCTAATTTTCAATATATTCAGAGAACGAGATCCTCTGTGCCTATAATCCTGTGTCAACTCTATTACAGATTATTCATTCATACATTTTTTTGGGTCTTACATATTTATGTAGATGAGATCGCCTTGGATAAGGTTGTCGTAGGATTGTGGGAACAAAGGATTTGATCCCATTTGAGAAACGAGATCTTTGTGCCAACTCTGTTTTAGATGATCCCATCCACACATTTCTATGAGTCCTACATATTTACATGAATGAGATCGCCTGGAACAAGATTGGAACAGGATTATGGGAACAGAGAATTTAATCCCATTAAGAGAATGAGATCCTGCGTGCCCATAACTTTGTGTCAACTCTTTTCTAGACGATCTCATCCAGATATTTTTCTGGATCTTATATATTTGTGTGGATAGGATCGCATGGAACATGGTTGGCACAGGATTACGAGAACAAAAGATTTGATCTTATTCAGAAAACGAGATCCTCTATGCTCATAATCATATGCCAACTCTGTTTCAAATGATCTCATCCACATAAATATATAAGATCGAGAAAAATGTATGGATGAGATCATCTGAAATAGTAATTAACCTTCCTTTTACTTAATAAAGAGGTTATTTATAATAAATCACATGTTATGAAGATATTAAAAAATAAAATAAAATAAAAATCAATAAGTTCACTTAAGTATGATGTGGTAAAATTGGATTCTTCTTCTTTTTTTCTTAATTATTTCCTAAATGAATTTCTATCTTCCTCGACCGACCTTTGCTTGATTTGTCACGTTTACTACGTTTCAGTACAATGAACCACGTGCATTAACTAAACGGGCAGACCCGTTTTCGACGACTTAAAAGTCAAATGCGGTTGGTGGTTTATATTTGATTCAACTTAATTAAAAAATTAGGTTTCACTTGGAATTCAATTACAAATTATTGAATATTCAAATACATTTTTTTCCTTCAAAAAAACCTTTTTTTTAACAAGGCAATTACAACTGTTATTTTTTAAATATGCACTAGATAAATTTTTAGATTAATATAATAGTCTGTAATTATGTTAATTAGGTATTTTGTATTAGGTAAATATTGTACGACAAGTTCGATTAAGAGAGTATATATAGGATAATTCAAATATAGGATCTTTTGATTCTATGCCTCCCACTCGACCAACTCGATCACTCTCTAAAAGGTAAAGATTCAAATTCGTTCAAAATATTTTTATATGCGTGGTCACTTCAGCCTTAATTATTTTGGTTTTAATTAAAAAAAGAATGCTTAATAAGTTAATTCATATTATTTAAATTAAATTTAAATAGAAATATAAAGAATACTTTCAATTTGAAACTCAAAATTTAAGATATTAAATTAAAATTGATAAATTGAGTTTTATTCTATTTAATTTAATATATCCATCCGTTTTAAAATTTAAAATCAATTTAATAAATAAAATAATTTAAATTTTAACTTAATTTAAGTTGCATATTCAATTTTTTTAAGAACGGAGGAATTTACAGTCAATATCATTCGGATGTACACTAGGTAAATCTCTGAATTGACGTAATAGCCTATAAATCATACTATTCGAGTACTTCGCACTAGGTAAGTCCTGTACGATAAGCTCGATCTAGAGAGTGTAGATAAGGAAATTCGAACACAGAATCTTTTAGTTCCATATTCCTACTTTACTAACTCGACCACCTTTAAGAGAATATTAAAATTGGATTCTCAAATTCAATTTATTATTATTATTTCTACATTAATATCCACTTAGTTTTCACTTCAACACACAATTATAAATAAGATTTTTTTAAAAAAATTAAATATTGACCAAATTTGTGATTTATATAAAATAATAATTTATTTATTTTTTATAAAAATAGTTAAAACTTGAAATAGGTATAAAACTAAAAAGTTATATGTTCAAATCTCCTTATTTACAATTTTTTTTACCGAACTTATAGTATAAAACTTAACTAACACAAAATACCTAATATTATATTTTTTTAGCATAAAAATATATTCCGTACACATAAAAAAAAGTCTTCAACCTGAAATGACAGGTTCCTGATAACCCCGTCAGATCTTTTCTCGTGGGAACGGAGAGTACCTGTATCCAACCACACAAGTAGTTACAGTACACTCATTAGTACGTGAACCCCGTGTCAGATTTCTTGGAACTGGTGCACATGGAGCCATAACAGTAACATCACTTACCTCCGTTTTCATTGTCTTCTTCCTTCGTTAATGAGCTTGGAATCGGTCTGTGGTCCAAACCCCACGATGTTTACTTGTCTTCTTCTATGGATTTTAGAGTGGTCCAAGTGTCCAAGTAAGGTACTTAGGGGACGTTTCAGCTCCGAATCAGAGCCGTAGTTCTGACAAGAAACGTGAACCGTGAGCAGAGTGCAGACTCTTTTCCTGAAACGAAACCAGCAAAATCTGTAACCGCTGAGAGTGAATCTCTTCTTTTTTGGCTAAGAGGTTGGCTATTCTTTCTTGAAATGAAAAGTGCAAGTTCTTGTTGTGTGCTTTATAGGTAGAAATCGAAATTGGAATTGAAATGGTAAGTTTTCATTTCTAAGGGAGAGTTTCAAAAACTTGAAACAGAAAGATGTAAGCCATGTGAATGTAATAAATGGTGTACAGAAACAGAAAGATGTACCTTTCCTTTTCATGTTCTTGGTTTTTGATGCTTACATTTCAACCCAAATTTATCAGTAAATCACGTGTTTCGAATAAGTTAATTAATGATTGTTCTATGTTGCTAATCTTATCTGAGCACAT
Source organism: Erythroxylum suave (assembly GCA_027563595.1). Lineage (NCBI taxonomy): Eukaryota > Viridiplantae > Streptophyta > Magnoliopsida > Malpighiales > Erythroxylaceae > Erythroxylum > Erythroxylum suave. Next base: position 2,112,781 of record JAOSBN010000005.1, on the reverse strand, counting down.
GATTAAGCTTCAATTTAAGCTACGAGGCCCTTCCTTAACCTTCTGTGTGGTTCATTTGAAGATGATGATGATAGAAGCTGGAATCTTAAAGCTCCTACCTGTTTTTTTAATGGAGTCATAAAGAGCTTACCTTGGCTTCCAAGTCTGGGTATTATGACTTTTACATAATTCCAAGTTTTTCTTTTTAATACCCAATTTGGGTTAGACTTTTGATTGATTAATTAGCAGCCATGAAAAGGGTCTGAGAGAGCAAACAGAATGTTCTGGTTTATCAGAAAAATCACAGGCAGGTAGTGGACATGAACCTGATAACCAAGAAGTTAAATTCGATTCACACAAGAAGAAGAAAGAACAATGGCCTTCCCTTCACTCGCCAATTGTACATATCCAAGCGCTTGGAACGCAAAAGAACAAGACTACTTTCGCTTGATGTGTGGCAATTGGTCAGGAAACAGACATTCAGGTAGCGGACATGAACCTGAGAACCAAAAAGTTCCAATTCATACACGAAGAAGAAGAAGAAGCGTTAAAAAAAGTCCTTCTCTTGCTAGTTGTACATCTCCAAGCGCTTGGAACACAAAGTACAAGAGTACTTTCGCTTGATGCTGTGACAAATGGTGAGGAAACAGAAGGTCCACTTGATCTCCACATCCATGGCTTCCACTTTCCCTCCACAGCACGGACATGAACCTGGAGCTTGTTGCCTTCCTAGTTCCCTCTCCTTTTCATCACACAAGAACACTAAACACATCCTATTCTTCTTCTTCTCTTTGGATTTGAAAAGAAACAAACAAAAACACTCTTAATTATGTCTCCTGATCAAACACACACACACACACACACAGAACAAAACACCCTCTTCTGTTGTAGCCTGATCTCTGTTGCTTCTTGCCTGATCTTTGTTTGGTTTTTGTCTGAGATTGAGACCTTCTCAACTGGTGGGTTTTGGAAGGTGACAGTTTTGAGATGAAGAATAAAAGATTAGACCCTTAGAGGGTATTTATAGGAACTCTCAAGATGGAGAATGGATAAGAAAAAGAGAACTTTTCTTCTAAAGAATCGTTAGGACATCAATTCTGACAGAGAATAGTCTAATAAAGGAGCTCAAAGTATTTAATTCTAAATTTCTTATATTTTAATATTTAAAAAAATATATCTAAAATTGACACCAAGTTTTATTAATTTTCTTATTTTAATTTTTAAAAATATTTTACGAGATAAAGTTTCATAGTTTAATTGATTTTTTAATTTAACAGATTGATATATAATATAAAATAAAAAATTAATAAAAATCAAACATTTATCATAACCAATATTTAAAAACTAGATCGAAAGTTAAATCAATATAAGAAATTTAAGATTTAAAAGGTTTAATCGGTATTAAGTAATGGTATGAGTACCGTACCGTACCGGTCGGTACGGTAATCTTTCCATCGGTACCGGTGGTAAATACCGGCCGGTATCGGTGGTACCGGAAAATACCGGCCGGTACCGTGAAAGTTATATTTTCTGAGGACTTAGTTGCAATTTTTTAAAATTTTAAAATTTTAACCTTTAACCCCCCC
>JAOSBN010000005.1:2076554-2111116 GCA_027563595.1 Erythroxylum suave | reverse complement strand
TAAGGTTGATGTAAACTTGTAAACAGTAAACTGTACAGTATATAACTGTACAATATATCAGTGGACTATTTTGCAAATTTTTAAAAATTCAGGGACTATTTTATAAATATTAAAAATTGTCCGGTACGGTATCCGATATTGTCCGGTACCGGTACAGTACCGTACCAGAACTGAATTCGGTACCGAGTCCGGTACGGTATTCGCAACATTGGTATTAAGTCGTCAGAAAATCGGTTAAAGATTAAACAAAATTGGAGAATTTCAAAATGTGATTAAAAAATATTGTTCTTATGTATCAAAAAATTTAAAGTTTAATTAAAAAAGAGATTGTTAAATGAACATTAATTGATTCGTTTTGGTTTATAAGATATTATTATGTTATAAGAGTTGATCGATTAATTAATAAACTGATCAGTTTAAAAAAATAAGAGTTATTAAAATAAATCAAATTAAAAGTTAAAAATTGAAAAAAAAATTCAACAATTCAAAATTTTAAGAGTCAGGATCTTCTCCTACTCATATCGAATCGAACATGTTGAGTCAAATCTTCTTTATGTAAAACTTGCTTTATTTAGATTGAGAAAATCATACATTTTTACGAAACCATGTGCTATGCCTTGAATTTGTAGTCAATCCTATTTCTGATAGAAGCAGTTGACAATTGAATCTAATTTTTCCCATTATTTTTGTATTTGTAATAATGCGAAAAGAATGCCCGACTCCAAATTGTTTAAGAATAGTAGCATTGAGTTTCTCGATCATTTGTCTTATGATTAGTCAGTTCTATTTCTTGGTGAGGACAAGAGAAGGGAGATAACTTAGCGATAGAGTGTTACCTTGACGTAGTGAAAGTCATCAGATCAAGCCTGATTACCCCTAAACTCAATGTGTGTTTTTCTATTTTGACTTGCTCTTTTACCGTCGTGATAGAATGAGAATGGATAAGAGTTTTTTTTTTTTCGAGTATCGACCTAGGACTCAAGATTGATCTTATTTATATTTATAAGACAAAACTTGAGAATTTTCCAATCAAATATTTTCTATGGGAGGTTTTCTCTGTCTCGATAATATCCTCTTCTGTTACATAATTGTTGAGAGGAATATTTCCGAACATATCACCAATTTTTCTTTTAGTTGTGTTATAATCTCTTGTAATGTTGTTCATATATATATATATATATTAAAACTTTATTTTCGATGATATAGTCAAAAAAATTATGTAAATACATCCAAAATATATCTTTTTTTTTTTGTTGCTTACGAAATGTCCTAGGCAGGTCCTAACTATGGGAAGACACTTTTAAGTTATCTAGATCCAGACTAATTTCCGTTCGAGCTGAGTAGGTCCCTTGCGGAAGGCAAAGCTCTGACTCCAAGTTTTAAACGACTGTATATATGAGGGGGTTCAAACCCGTGACCTTACTTAATCCAGAAGAACCCCTTACTAACTCATCTATACCTTGGGGTTACAACCGAAATATATCTTGTTTTGTAAGTGATATGAAAGTTTATTAACTAAATTTTTACTATGTCTATATAATCATTTTTCATAACTTATTGAATTACGTAATCTTTTATTTAATATTACACTAAATATAATAAATGCATCAAATTTGACATGTAAATAGTATATAATATCATATAGCATAGCATATATACAATAACTTGCTTATTTAATTTATAAACATACTTAGTTAAGCAAGTCGATCATGTTTAATATAATTAAGTAAATAATTGTACCAATCGACTTAATTATATGCATTAAATTTAAAAGTTGTTTGTATTTAAGAATTTACATTTTTATTTCTAATATGTTCATTTTAAAATTGTCAATTTACTTAATTAATAATTAAATTAATTTTTAAATGGATTGAGCACTCATAATTCATTAAATTGTCAAATTTTCTATTTCAACTAAGAACAAAAATTAAGGATATAATAGTATTATCTCATAATCTAATATCTTGAGATTTTGAGTCTTATATATGGATTATTCCTAATTTAATCTATTTTTTGCTTTATATACATTTTTTTTGCTTTTTACAAATGTTTTTCAATATATTAAAAAATTGAGTCTTTGTTTAATTTGTTTGAAAATATTTAGGAATTTTTAAAATTTTAAAAGAATTTTCCCCCCTCTTTGTACACCTACTTCTTTACATTAATTCGTTTGTTTTTCCAAAAAAAAAGGTTTTCCCCCTGAAATTTTATTTATTTTGCAAATATTTCCTAAAATATTGTAAATTTTATTTTTTCTAATTTGGTCCTTCCTTAATCCTTTGAAAATGATGTTTTTCAATATGGGTAAAAGAAATAAACCTTTCTTATAATTAAAAAAATTTAGAAAAATCTCGTAATCTTTCAAAAATTTCAAAAAAAATCCTTCTAATTTTTAATTTTACATAATAACTCCTTTTCTTAATTTTTGACTAAAAATAATAATGAAATACACGAGTTATACTAATTTAATATTATTTACTTAATTTAAGTATCAAATTCAAACTACATTAATTAAATATAAATCAAACTAATAATTTATTATAACTGTGTTAAATTACTAATTTAAATATAATTAAATTAGTTTAGGTGAGATTGAGGGGTTGATATGAAATACTATATTAGTGATATTTGATTAATTCATATTTTATGTATATTTAATTATTTATATTGTATGTGTTTTTTATTATTGTTTATATTTAAACTAAAATGATTTTTTTGAAAATTTTAAAAATTAAAATATTTTCTAAAATTTATTAAAATATAATTTCTATTTCTTTTTCCCTTTTAATCTACAAGACTACAGCCGAACAATTTCAGAACCTAACGTCTTCCTTTCAATCTTTGTCACATTCTTACAAAGAAAATGCTTAGTTCTGGTCCATTGTTACTGTCCGGATTCATCATATAATACGTTTCTGAATCCTTGGAACCGATCACACGTTCGAAATATGCACGCATGTAGGCTAACTCTCCGTCTGTTTGCTCCTTCCCGTCGGTCGGGATCACGCCAGCCCCCATTGAAACGACATGCAAGGTCTGCATTACGACCAAGTCTTCTTCTGTTGGCTCTCTCTTCACACCATATCCTGACTTCCTCCCGTTGCAGTACATGGTCCATACTGGTTCGTCCGATATCTTGGTCTTGTCGTTTGGCTTCTTTTCGCACTCCAACGCGATCCTCATCAACCCATTTCCCATATCTTGAAGAAGCTTACCTGTAGGCATGGTTAGTTCCAGCAACAACATGGGAAGACAACGTGGGTTGTCTTGTATAGCCATGCTGACCCTAGCTTTCCGGTGTCCGAACAACGTCCCCGTCATCCTGGTCCCACCGTGGATGTGGCTGTCGTGAAGAGAAACCGGCATTTTGCACGTCGGTGTTATGATAGGGAAGGACCGGAATACTGAACGGAACCTCCTGAATATCTGCGTGGACTTAGATCTTCCTTTCTTGCCTTGACTTGGTTGTCCTAGACAGACATGGATACCCCCCGGGGGTGGTGATGGTTGCGGCGGTTGTGGTGAATTTGGAGTATCGGGTTGATGAGGGGACTCTGAGGTCGACGTTCTGGCTGTTACCGGCGGCAATGGCGGATGTAGAGTCGCCATAGATGATTGATAGAGTTTGTTAGTTGGTGTAGTGTTGTGGTGGTGAAATATAAAAGAAGAGATTGAAGAGTTGAGGATTGCACGTTGGGGGTTTAGTTTTATAAGAAGAAAAAGCTGAGGTAGCTTTGATCTGTTCAGTACTGACTTATGGTTAGCAAGTTAGTTTTGGCAGTCGGCCAAAGATAGGGATCAAAACGATGGAGATAAAGAGTTAAAGAAGAAGTTTTTTCATGGTTTTGTTAACTGAAGAAGCCATAAGAAATTTTCCCGAGAAACAAACACACCAAACCTTAACTAATTAGTAAAACAATGTTTCCAACCAGACAGAGATCTTCTCTCTAATTTTATGGTGTCTTATTCTGTCCCATTAATTTTAGCTATTCACTTATGTAAGTCCCATATTTATTTAAGTAAGACTCACGTGAGACCCACATAAATAAATAGCTGAGATTCATGGGATAGAATAAGACACCATAAAATTGGACAGAAGATCTGAACTCATTTCTAATATGTTTCACTACATTTTTCTTTTTCGGTTGGAACAGAGGAACTGTAATTGTCATCATTTAGATGTGTACTGGTAAATCTTCAAATTAACGTAATAATCTGCAAATTACATCAATCGGGTATCCCATACCAGATAATCCTATACGACAGGTTCGATCAAAAGAGTAGACAAAAGAGATTCAAACACACTGTATGCTCTCTACTTGTTTATTTTCAAATTTATGATTCTTATAAAATTTATTTAAAATTGTCATTGAATTAGTTAGACTTGGAATAATACAATATAACGAACCTTAACTGATATATAAAGCTAAACAACGAAGACGGAGTAATGTTAACGACAGAGTCGTTTTAATCGTAAAAACTTTAAGTTGGTACCTTTCAAATCTAATTTATTTTAATAATTGTTGTTATTAAAAGTTTACTAATTAATTAATTAATTCATTTTAATAAATTGGTTGATTTTCATAAAATAAAATAAAATAAAATAATTAATTTTTATTTAATAACTTTTTTCTTTATTTAAACTTTAAAATTTTTAATATATAAAAATAATTTTTAATTATATTTTAAAATTTTAAATTTATTCAATCTTTTCGATTTATGACACTATAATATTTTTTTTGAGTTATCCACGAAGTGTCTTAGGCGGATCCTAGCTATAAGAAGGCACCTTTAAGTGATCTATATCCAGACTAATCTCTACTTGAGTCAGGTAGACCCTTTGTGGGAGGCAAAGCTCTGACCCTAAGTTTTAAACGACTGCATAAATGAGGGAGGTTCGAATCCGCGACCTCACTTAAGTTAGGAGAGCCTCTTACCAACTCAACTGCGCCTTAAGGTTTATGACACTATAATATTAATTAGAGCTTTAAAATTTTAACTTCTTATTATAATTAATTTTTAAAATATTGATTCTTACACCAATTTGAACATTTTTAACTACATGTCAGTTGAAAATATAGGCCGGAGCACCCTCTTTCAATCCTGTGCTACTTAATCTTGTCCATATATTTACGTGAACCTGAGATAAATATATAAATAAGATTTAATAAATCGCTTAAGATTATCTACAACGTAAGATCTCTTGTCCATATATTTATGTGAACCTGAGATAAATATATGAATAAGATTTAATAAATCACTTAAGATTATCTGCAACGTAAGATCTTTTGTCCATATATTTATGTAAAAATGAGATAAATAAATGAATAAGATTTAATAAATAGCTTAAGATTATCTGTAACGTAAGAACTCTTCTTGCGTAGACTAGACCTCAAGTTTCTCGAGAAGTGAAAGGCGAAGGGAAAAATGAAAAAGTCAACCTTTGATGTCACTTGAGGTGCGACTCTGTACAAGATGTGCCTTTTAAGTTCAAGGAGCTAATTATGTGTCAGTGAAGTACAAAACATGCTTTCTGATATACCCTCTCAGATATGTCTACAGGTTTAACGGTCGGCTTGGTTAGATGCAAAAAAATAATTGAGCTTTGCCGATTTCTCTGTTTTCGAGAGTTGACCAGAAGTTCATTGGACGTTTCTTCTAGCAGTCAAGAATGAATTTTGATCATTATTTAAGGTTTTTCTGGTTGATTCAGACCATGTTTGATCATTATTTTTAATGTTCCTAGCCGTCCCGACGGTTGACCCTGAAATCCTGATTCCCAGGAACTCGTGTCTAAGTTGTCGGTATCTTATTCAGATTCTCATTGTGGGTTGCATGTACATCAGGAAAAATCCAGTCTTGAGCATTAAAATGACAGTCCTGGAAAACAGATCGGTGCCAAATGCAGAAATAGATCCTGGAAATGCACCAGAAAACGGGGATTTAGATTGCCGGATGAAACCGCAATTGTGACGACAATGTTTCGGTGATGGGCAGAGATCTAGTACTAACATCAGGCACCATAGATACAAACATTGAAATGATACAGTAAACTGAAAGTGTACTCAGAAATGTTACATTCAGTTGAACTCATAAGCAACAAAACGGATATGTACTTATTTTGCAGATTACCAAACTGATCTACACATGCAAATACCTAACTACCAAAACTGAGCTGAACTGAACACATATTCAGGAATCTCCGGATCCGCACTTATTTTCAGCTCCCTGAGAAGTCCTACGGTCTGTACCCTTGCCAGTGATAACAATGCTTAGGACAATGTTCTATCAAGCGACCTTGCTTGAAGAAATAGTTTTTTTTTTAATTCAATGAAACTCTAAAGTAGTTTCTACCATTCAAACAAAATCCCTTAAGCGTTACTATAAAATTGTTGCATCATATTCTGTGCCAGATTTCCCGAGGACTGCTCTTCTGCGTTTACTACGCCTGACATAAAAACCGGAACCTCAGCGTCACCTGGGAAAACTGCATAGTTAGGTCCAGTAATTGAAGAGTGGTTTGAGCTGTAGTCGCCTGTTCCAGTAGTTCTCATAAATTCTTGCTTGGAATCAACTGATGATGCTGATACAGAAAAATCAGGTGCTTCCAGATCCTGCTTGTTAAACATGAGACCTGCAACAGCTCTGTCAATAGCATTCGTCTCCAGTTCCGTTATTTGATCGTCTGATCTGAAATATCGGGTTCAGGATTTGATTAAGATAGAATACGGATACAGTTTACAACAGGCCAGGAGCACAAAATACAATCAAGGTATGAATGCTCAAAGTGAAGCTACTTCATGAAAACATAAAAGATCAGTTCTATATCTAAAAATGTTATTTTGTGGGATAAGTTTACCTCTTTCACCCACTGAAACAAACTTGTGCCATATTCATTTCAATTTGGCCAACCCTTGTGAAATCACTAATTTACATTAAACTATCGTAACGAGCATAAGTGCTATATTCTAGAACTGATACCCATAAACTCGCATAGAGTACTAAGCGCAGAGAAGGAGAATTAGTGTCAGTACCTTGTTTTATCATGGTCAACTGTCCATGGAAAATTTTCTTCAGGTAAGTCTCCAGTTTGATACTGCAGACGCTGTGTTGAGCTCTTGGCCATACGGTACAACGCATCACGAAAACAAAGTCGAGTCTGATCGGTCAACTGATCCAATAATAACACAGAATCAGATCAATCCTACAAAGTAACCTTGTTGTCAGTGCTGTTTGTTACCTGTGTCATCACCGTCGTTAGCTGCTCAAGCACAGATTCTTCAAGAGAAAATTGCACTTCCATATCACCATTTATGCCGTTATGCTCAGGGGGGACGTATACATTGACCGGTGGTACCTTGAATAAATACTACCAAGTTAACCTTAAACTCCACATAAGGCAGGTCTTAATCAGGTCTCGGTATGGATAGCAGCTAGAATTGACAAAGACTTCACCAATATTTTATCCAAAAGTAAACTTTTAACACCAAAAATTGAAATAGTGATATAATTCTATATATTGAAATACAGACAACCCAAGTATAATGTTTTTATCGTCAAGTTGCTCAGAAAGCAGGAAGATTGAGTTCTGACACTAGCCATAAATGCTACTGCTCAACTACAAAGGAAACAAACTGGTCCTTTGAATCCTTGAAGTTACACAGAGCACATACAACTGGTCAGCGGATGGAGACTTTAATGTCAAAGACAGATTTCACCAAAATATGGGAAAACAGAGAATCATTTGGGTCAATCACCACTTCCAAAGCTAAGAAACAGGTGGAAATCTCACCTTTGCTGATAGGTGGTCCTCTTGCTCCGAGTTGCATTGAGGAAACTCTGTTGATTGAACGTTGTCATCTTCCCAACTCATAGATGGAGAAAATGCATGAGTTTTGAGATACCTTGAGCTTCCCATACTACGTGTATTGTCACAAACACTTAGTGAATCCAGAATCATGTCTGTTACAAGATTATCAGGCGAACCCATCTCAAATTGCGATCCCGAAGAAAAGCAATATGGCTTGTCAAGAGTTTCAATCCCAGGCAAATCTTCAAGTAAGGAACTCCTGCAAAAAATGAACATTGAAACAGATAAAGACCAAATGACAACAAGGAAGCAGTAATGATTTAACAAGTTGAAATCCTTGTATAAAAATAACATGGATAGATTAATAACAAGTGGCTCTACTGTGTCAACTGAGGCATTTTCAAACACAAATACTGTGTTAGGTACTGTATGCAAGCAAGAAAAAATGGGTTCCATCACTGCAACACCGCTGGGTTAGATCCGCCTTTGGGAAACATAGGACTCTTGATTACCATTTTTGCAAAACAGCATCTGGTGTACTATGGCCGACCCACTTTCAGTGACTGATTGATTAGTGTCAATGAAGTAAAGTATTGGAGCACAAAATTTTCATGTGTGTGCTTCTGGAACTAAATGATTTCCTACATGCATAAAATGAAGTATCTTAATCCCAGAGGTTACGCCTGTACAAGAAAAATTCTTCAAGCTGTTCTATTCCGGCCGCGCCGTCAGGGTGGTGGTAGTGATCTGGTTGGTCGTGTCCAAGAGTAGACTGTTTTGCAGGCTCCTCGAACCTTCCTCTTGCTAAACCTGAGACAGTGGAATCATCTTTACGTTGCTTACAACTTTCAGTCTTTAGTTCCCCATCATGGAGGGCAATTTTTTCCTGGTTCAGATTTGTATCCTCGAAAGAACAACTGTGAGGAAGGCCATAACTCTCAAATCCACTTATTCCCCATTTTGACCAACTTGGGGGAGATGGAAGCCTATCAGATACTCTTAGATCCTTTGGAACAACACAATAATCGTTTCCACTCCCAAGATACCAATCCATAATTTCTTATCTGCATAGTAAAACAGACAAATTTCATCAATTACCACACAAATGAACTCGAAACATTTCCCAACTCCAAAAGTTCTAATCTTTCTGTCTGTATTTACAGCTAAAAAATTGTATTCAAGCTGCAGAATGAAGAAGGACAAGACAAAAGATGGGAAATTTTAACAAGCTTCGGTTGTATTCTGCACACAATTCATCATACATACCGCAAAACACAGATAAAGCTTGAAACTTTGAACGTAAACCAAAACAAAAAAGCAACCTTGTTTGATGATCACTCACGTCAAAGCAAGAGGCAGACAGGACATAACATAAGAACTATCACATCAAAATGGAAGAGAAAGCTTCTGTCAATTTCTGCATACAATTCTTCACATATACCAGAAAAATACAGATAAAGCTTGAAACTTTAGACCAAAACCAAAACAAAAACGCAACCTTGCTTGGTGATCATTCATTTCGAAGCTAGAGGCAGACAGTACACAAGTAGGGGAACAAAATGGACGAAACAGGATGGAAAAGCAAAAAACCTGATGGATGGAGAGAAATGAACAGATACCCAGATGGCTAAATGATGAGAGCGAGATTGTGCTTGAGGCTATGGCTTCTAAGGAGTACCCAAATTTCAGCTGTAACAGTAAAACAGAGGCGGCGGCTGTGAATTTTTTCGTTAGATCCCCAAAAATATATTGATTTTTCAAAGATTTCTCTGAATAACAATGATGTATATATCCAAAAAAAAACCTAAGAAAAAGTTATAAGAGTCAAAATGAAGCAACTTTGGGAGTAAAAAGCAATGAAAGCTGGGCCCCAGTTGCCTGCGAATTTGTGGCTGAGAGCTCAAAGTGTGGATTAGTGGTTGAGAGCCCTCCATCAAAAACTGAACTGCAGTTGGTCCACGTGGAAGAATCTGGGCCCACTCGAACAAGAAATTACGGTCACCATTCATCCTCTCGATCTCGCTTACTCCAACTGGTGGCGTAGTCAAGCGAAAATGCAAATCCCGATTTGCGGCTGGAGTACGTGCGCGAGTTATGTGACTAAGACCTGGTCACGGAAAGCGCCACGTGGCAGCAAGAACCTAGTACGTTAAGACACGTGGGATCCGAGAAACAGGGAGTAGAAGACAGCAAGTTAGCCAGATATAGGAACGCAAACGGAAGCCGCTAAAAAGAAGGCTTTGGTTTTTATTTGAAGTTTGAAGCGATAAGGTTTAGTGCTTTACCTGCCACGCCCTGTGATGCTGTTATGTACTCTGGAGATGATATGAACCACAAGCTTGAAGGTGATCTCTGCCATTTTTGAACAATTGGGAATGTTACTGGTTTCACAAATTTTGGTATTTTACTCAAAGATATGGTTATGTTAGGTCGGGTCGGATAGGTCGGGTCCAGTCAAGTCGGGTCGAGATATCATTATTTTTTGAAGTTAAATTTGATAAAAATATTTGATTAAGTTAATAAAATTAAAATTTTATTAATTTTAAATTATAATAATATTATTTATTAAATTAATGTCATACAAAATTGAATTTGAGGTGTTTTCAATTATTTCTGGACAATTATGCAAGCTGATATGTCGGGTCAGGCTAAGTCGGACCATAGATCAAAGTTTAATTCACATTGGTACGAAGAATTATTATTATTCTTTTTGTATACGTTCGAAAGGAAACACTGATTTAAAACATTAACGCAGTTCGCGTTGATAAGACACGTCTTGGCTTTCCTGTCGGACCTACATCCTCAGTGTATTTGAGATTTCTGACAGTACGTGTAGACTGGATCTAGCGAACGCTGCCATTGAGACTAGTTAATCAGTGCTCTAGTTCGCTTCTCAATAAACATGTTGGAGCTGAACAGCTTAATCGCGATTCAAAAGCTCTTGGATACTCGGCACCAAAAGGGAAACTTTAGTCGAAACACTCGTAGATGAAGAAGAAGTTGGTCTTAGGGCTATGTGGTGGAACCCAAAGATTTACGTCAATTGAAGACCGTCATGCACCCCTTGTAGTTCAGCAGATAATGATGAACATTGGCTGATATTGGTTGAGAAGCTACCACACCATGCCCCAAGGACATCCCATAGTAATCCCCCAGCTGAACTCCAACCAGTCCCAAGTTGCACAGCGTTATCTGTATTTAATTTGATCTATCCTTCAGGTGATAGCTGCTAACTCACTGCATGCCCTATGGATAATCCTAATGGTGCGAAGAATTATACCGTGCAAATTTTGATTGGTTCGGATTAAAACAATATTCTTTTATTAAAATGTCAAACATATATAGTAAATTGTGAATATGATTGATGATGGTTCAAGCAGACTCGGGTCCCGTGAGGCCCGGTCCCGAACCCGATCGGGCCTGAACAATTATAGATTTATAGTCAATAATAGAGTTATAGATTTATAGTCTTGCTTGGAAACATAAAGCCAAGTAAAAGCCCAACTCGTTTCGGCTCTCACTCTCCTTTTCTAAGCCCACACGTTCAAAGCTCAAGAAAGCATCCTCTCTGAAACGACGATTGACGGCGGCACCTAACCGGGGTTTGTTTTCATATTCGTGAGCGGAAAAATAACCTTAGTCCCCTTCTCTGTTTGAACGTGTAATTGTATGTTTATTGTGCGGGCATGCTTGCTTCTTGAAAAGTCGTTTACTTGGTTATTGATTCGAGGGTTTTTTTTTTTAATTTTTATGAAAGTTATCGACTTGGCTAAAAATCCATGATTTTGCTCTGTGGGTCTTTTCATTAGCAAGTAACTAAGGAAATCGAGATGTGAATTTGCGTAGTTATGGTCTAAGTATTGTGAAAAGATGTAGTTTTTGTGGATCATGGATTATTATTTAATGAAGGAATGCTTTTGTTAACTTAAAAGAAGTTAAACAAAGAGAAGCTTTAATATTCCAGGGCCCTATACGTTCTTCTCTGGGGGATGAACTAGGTGCGAATTTGAATATATCAAAGAGCTTTCTGGTTCAAATATGACCGGATTTTGTAATAGCTTAATCATTTGGAAAATCATGTAGTTTGTGCACCTCTAAGGTTTTATAACTTGTCTTACTTTCTTAATTGAGATCATTGTGGTTATATATATGTCTATCTTTTTCTTCATTAAAAATTTGGTATTGTATATAGTTGCTTGCTTAGTTTTTCAACACTTCTAATTGGCCCTGTTATTGTATTGCAGCAAGGGAAATCATTAACAATCTGATATGTTTAAGAACACGTTTCAGTCCGGATTCCTCTCCATCTTATATAGCCTAGGGTATGCTGTAGTTTTTGGTTTTCTGCATATTTTTCAGACAGTTCACTGGTAAGAGTTTTATGTAATCTGCGAGTCTCTGGATCTGTTTTGTTTTGTAGGAGCAAACCATTGCAAATATGGGATAAAGAAGGTGAGGAGAAACGTGTATATGATTTTATTTCCAAAGCTAAGGAACAATGCTGAACTGTAATCTTTGTAAATTACATAGTGTTATGTGTTTCGAGTATTTTTGCAGTTTCAAATGGCCATGTGAAGCGACCACATGATGATGACATCCAATCCAATGTGCTTGAGATTGTTGGATCAAAAATTCAGTCCACTTACATTACTTGCCCTGCTGACCCTGCTGCAACTCTTGGCATAAAACTCCCTTTTTTGGTCATGATTGTGAAGAACCTGAAAAAGTACTTCACTTTTGAGATTCAAGTACTGGATGATAAGAATGTGAGGCGACGTTTCAGATCTTCTAACTTTCAAGTGTGTAAGTTTGTCCATGGTTATGATGTTAGTTATTGCTTTTGATGACATTTTCACTTTTCTTTTGGCCTTCATCTTTCTAAGTAGCTGTTGGGTTGGGTGTTCAGCTGTTTCCTTATTCCACTGCTATAAAGGTTTTGTGTTTCTCTATACTTCTGATAGCTTCAGAAAAATTTTGTTCGTTAAATGCGAGTCACAAGAATTGAAACCCTTTTTCTTCTTTTTTCTTTCTTACTTTCAATGGGATTTGTCTTCTGAAATTGTATTTTAGTTTGTAACTATTATCTCTCTGTGGTGAAATATACACCTTGGTTGTTGTTAATTGCTTCTTTAATGTCTTAGGCTGTCACACGAGTGAAGCCCTATATCTGCACCATGCCACTGAAGATGGATGAAGGTTGGAATCAAATCCAGTTAAATCTGGCTGATTTTACCAAGAGAGCATATGGGACCAACTATGTCGAGACGTTACGGGTTCAAGTTCACGCAAACTGCCGCCTAAGAAGGATATATTTCTCTGACCGCCTTTACTCTGAAGAGGAACTACCGCCAGAATTCAAACTTTACCTCCCAATGCAGGTATGTATAAACCCAGAGAATTCCCACTTCGTAGGAGTTATAACTTTCGTTTCTATTGATCATATATTTCATTTGCAGAAAGGGTGAGATATTCTGGAATTCAGAAACAATTCTTCTGCAAGAAACACTTCAGCATCATGCGACATTCTACCGTTTCCAGCTCGAATGTATACTTATTGCATTATCATAAGCAGTCAGTTACACCATTAGAACATTTCCTGTACTAAACTACCTGACATCTGATCGATTTATGTTTAACTGCTATTTTGGTACAAAAAGCAAAATTAGCAGATTAAAAGTTATAGGCCCTGATGATCACAGAATGTTTTGCATGGAACTTCTATCATTTTCTTCACTGTTCATTACCACTGCATATGCAATGCAAACACAAACAAGAAGCAAAATTATTTCAAGATAAGAAAAACACTTGGCAAGTGATAAACCATGGAAAGAATGCTCATGTTGACACCTGTTCAGGGCACCAACGCTGCCGTCTCACCTGGAAATTATTGCAGAAGATGCAGAACTGTGTCTAGTCTATGTTGTTGCAGCCAAAAAGTGCCACAAACAAAAACTTGAATCCTTTTGTGTTGAATGAAGATTTGAGGACTCTCAGATTTTTATGGTCAATATTGCTTCCTTCAGCCTGCGAAGTCACCGTTTCTGGTGCTCTTTCCAAGTCTGTTTATCTCCATTTATAAACATCATATGTCAACTCCTATGTAGATCCAATATCCTCGGAATCACCCGACACACTTCCGAACGTTAAGGTGTAACAGCAACAAAGGATTGATGAACTTACCACACAGTCATAGGATCAAACAAACTTATGTTGCTATGGAAATATACAGTTAACGTTCACTTGCAATTACAGACTTTTAACACAGCTCCCACATAATTCCAATGCTTCAAATAATTTTTCTCATTAATAAAATTGTTTTTGGATCTCTTCTACAACGCAAGACTGCAAGTCCTACGGTCTTACTCTTGTGGCACCGAGAGTTAGCCACATCATCTTACATAAACGATACAGCTAGTGACAATGACATTGAGATGGACCAGAACTAAGTCCTCTAAGGCATATATCAGCCAACTGCTTCTAAATCTACATCAGCATCAGTCTCTCCATCTATTACTCCTCTTTCTGTTTCAGCATCTGCTTCCAACTGGGCAGTCTCTTGACCAACTTCTGCATCAGGGCTTTGCTTTTGATCTCCTTCTGGTGTAGGGGTGCCACCTTGGGAGATATTACTGGTTGAAACTGTAGCATCTGTCTCCATTGGAGCAGCAGACGTTTCAATATCTACTTTGTTTCCTTCTCCATCATTTTCACTTGCAGGTATACCACTCTAGAGAAAAGGGTAGACAAGTGGTTAATAGCAGTTAGGAAAAGCAAGCGTTTCAGATTGCATCCTCAAATTTGGGGAAGTTGCAAGCACCTGAGTTTCTTCTACTTGATGTGCAGCACTTTTTGAATCTTCCTTTCTCGCACGTTTAGACCTATCATTTGGCTTAGCTTGGTATTTTGACCGGACATCAGGTGGCAAAAGATCTACCGGAACAACACCTTCAACACCAAGTTCAGTAAACTGCAGCAATATCCACCGCTTCAATTAGGCCAAAGTGGTTTACTTAATCATACAGTTTGAAGTTTGAATAACATATAGGCTCAGATCATACTCTAGAAAATCCCTCAAGATCCTGCCTAGCAGAAAATCGGAGACCTTTCCAGCAATATACCTGCAAAAGAAATAAAAAGTCAATGTAATAATCACCCTGCTTCAGAGCAAGGTATCAGCACTAGTGCTCATAACAGGAGAAATCGCCTTTAACAGGAAAGCCAACACAAATGATATTAGTAATAAATCCACTTAGTTTGGAACTAAACTCAAGCCAACACCCTTGTGCTGATAAGTTATAGCACTTGTACCATTATATCAAGCAATGTGCATTGAATACACTTAGCATCATGCTTACACATATAAAGACAAAGCTCAGGCATAAAAATAGAAACATACCCTGTTATTTTTATGGTGGTATTCAGGTTCTATTCCAGCTGATGGATCCATCTGTATTTTCACAAAGGAAACGAGTCAGCTGATATAAGCAAATGAGAAATATATCTCAGAATATGAAAAGAACTGAAAAATCGATTGACTACATACTACGATGTTAGTTTGACTGCAAGAAGAATATAAAGTAGCTTACATCTTCAGCTAATGGCTTCCAGTAATCATTGATAGAAGGAGTTCTAACACGCTGGGGATCAGTTAAAGCATTCTGGACATTCAAAAAAGCAAATCACAATAAGAATATGATCAATAAATATGAAATTTGTGCTTTCAAACAATGATAATAGGAAGAGGAAAAAAAAACCCCTTGGTTAGCCCCGTCATTCGGAGCTCTTTCACTTTCATGGGACCAATAAGCATCTTGAGATTCGAGAACTTGTAGTTAAAAGCTTGATTTCAGGAACTTTAATGCTAACAATTAAACGGGACATACCAGAATATGAAACTAAAACAACAAAATTCCCTCTCTATTCTGGGAATAAATGAATAAGTAATTAATAACTACACATGCCATAATCGTTTGAAAGTTGAAATATCTGATCTTGGTGGGCCAACTTGCAAAAGCAATTTGGACATATGGCAAGTTGCTTGCCCAATAAAATAACACGAATAAAAAGAGAAAGACAAACCGGATTCTGATCTGCCCATTTCCATAATTGAGAGAGTTCCTTGTTCCCCAGCCTCCACCTTGGTTTTCTGTTAAATCAGCGCAAGGAAATGTTTGAGAAGAAATAAATGGAAATTGAGAGCATTACCAATAGACTAAAAAGCAAACAAGCTAATAAAAGAATGATACGTATCATAATTTTCAAAAAAATTATGATCTTGAGACAAGAAGTTCAAGCTCAAATCACAAAGAGTTGCAAATCAACGAAGGGTTTAGGACTGTGATAAACTTATACAACAAATGGTCAACATTATAATGCTCCTGAAGAGAAGCCAGGTATACATAACATGATGCCCTTTGCATTCTCTGTTGTATAGGCAGGGTGAATTTTGCACAACAAAAATTGCAATTTGACTTCTTAACCAATCAAGCAAGAGTATTTTAGATTCGTGTGCAGTTTCTGCATTGCTACAATTTAAAACTGATTGTTTTTAGAGATGATATGGAGTTCATCTATTTTTACAGATATGTCCTGTCATGTGTCAAATGTTTTTAGTTAAAAAGTGCCATACCGTTTCTTAGTTCCTTCTTGGGGCGTTTTTTTCTCTATTGGCTGTTTTTCAAATGGTGGACAGCCATCACGTTTCCACCAAACCTAAACACACGAAACTGTGAGCTGATTAAACTGTAACAAGATAGTCTCAATTTTATGATACAGAGAAGTGGATGGCACAAGGCAAAGTTACCCAATTCTTCTCCCGCTCCAAAATATGTTCAATCTTGTGAAGGAAATCTTTGCCCTTAGGAGGAGTCATTTCAAGAAGCTTTTTGACTCTTTCCTCACAAGATTTAATTTCCTCTTTCTGGAATTAAAATCCGAGGTTAACAGTTAGCATATGTTTTATGATTCAAGATAAAATGTTATGTAGCTAGACACGAACTGACTGCTTTTTAATCCAAAAAAATTTGACCACCCAGAAATATATGTACAGGAAAAACAATATTTAATTATACTAACCATGCTTTCAGATGTAAGATCTTTATCGTTCTTTCCTGGAGCCTAAACGGAAATTAGAGTTAAGATAGTCTAAGAAGATAAAAATCAGACACTTCATATATACTCCGTCATCAACCATTACCTTAAGATAATCAAACAATATAAGGCACTGTACAAGTACATGGCGTCGAAAACTTGAATCTTTCAGCTGGAAGACATAAAGTATGTGGTAAATATTAGACCAAGATGCTAGACAAACGTTGCTGAACAACATTTGTTAAGATCACCTGCCTCTAACCCCATTAATTTACTGCTTGTGAGATACTTTATGTTGAATGTTGCTGCCTCTTCCTCTAAACTGTTAGCATCACCCTCTTCTTCACTCAAAGGCTGCGCTTCAAAGGTACTTAATACAACCTATAAAGATGCAATGAACATAAGGTGATAATTATTAGTTTTGTTAAAATTTTATAAAAATCATTATCTATAAATATCACAAGGACATGAAGAGTTCACCATCAAACTTGAAGTAAATTTCTGCCACTTGGCTGGAGCTTGAGTTAGAGACGCAGGGTTGCAGAAATGCTCCTGAAAATGCAAAACACCAGTACACAACTAAACTTGGCCCAATTCTCATGCTTGTCTTCTACCAAAGCCAATTGGGTTTCAGATGTACAATGGCTTTGCTTGGTAAAGAAATTGAAGTGCCAATGGTTCTAAGAAGTTGAACTAACCTGTAAACTCCACAGTGTTTTGTAGAAGTTGAAGTCCAAAGAAATGCCTGAGATGAAAGAGCAATGGATTAGATCAAAGATGCCAACCCCACAAAACTAGAGAGAAGATGGTAGACTATCATGGAGCCAGGATGCACCAGGAGGAGGATCATTCTCATAATTGGTCTCATTTGATGTGTTGAAAACTCCTTTTATATTCACAGCTGCAAAAATTATGAGAAAACATAAAGTAACTAAACCACCCGTTAAAAGCACTCTTTAACAAACTGAAATTGTCGGTAAAACATAGATGTACCTGAGCGTTCAGATAATGGGAAAAAATGTGCCAGAAACATTAGAATCCGTCCACAAAACACAACATCATTTGCCTATAGATTCAAATCCAGGCATATTAGCAACCACATTACTGTATTTTATATATTGCACTAACTGCTAAAAGCACATTACAACACCAAAGCACTAAAACTGAGAAAGGACTTTCATCAAGTGAAGGGATTGATAGAAAACAAAAATCTATTGACACAAAGATCATTTCAGCACAAACAATTTGGGCTCTTTGAAGAACTCGCCAATATCCTACAAGACCAATATGACATGCACTCATCTCAAACCAATTCATGTAGGAAAACTAATATAGGGAAAACTACTACCTTTGAAAGACGACGAAGAAGCTGATTGCATGTTCTTAACATCACAAGTTTCCCACGAGCAAAAAGTTCTTGCTATATCCATGTAGCCACCATATTGATTACAAGTGTTAGTCAAGGATGGAAGAAGTTTGATGGAAACCATTGACATCATTAAAATATTAACTGAAAATATTCTTAAATTTACATACTTTCCCAAGTATATCTTGTTTACTCTCAATGTAAACAAAAATATCTTTGCAGTTCCTCATTGTGGACATTTCGGTCAAGTCTTCCAGCAACTGAAAAATCATACCGCCCTCAACATGTTCTCTCTCACAAAGATACAGAACAACATCTGAAAACCAATAGGAGGGGAGAAAAAGAAACATTATAAAATAAAGAAATGTAGGCACGGGGGTATGGAAGATGGGGCAAACTCATACCCAAAAGATGAGGAATTTGACCCAGAGCGGTTTCTCCATCATCTATCGATTTTCCATACTCCATTATTGGCTCCCCAGATTGCACTGAAGAGGACTGCACCAATGTAAAGTTAATTTTCTATGTAATCATAGAGAGACCAAGACAATAAAGAATAAGAACATGAGTTGCACGTATATAAATGTATACGTGAGATTTTCTAGCACAGACGTTAACAGTAAAACCAAAAAGCATGATTTTCACATATATGGATATCTACGAGTGTGATGAGGGAGAAGGAAAAAGTAAAGCTTGTAGGTAAAACAAAAAGCTTTCTGGTGAGCAAAACTTGAAACATACCACAAGCTCCTGAAGCAACATCCTGAGCATGTTTTCAAGCAATTGGTTCTCATCTTGGGCTAACTTTGTTTGCCTCTGCCATGAATGATATCACAGAGTAAGAACTCCATAAACAACACATCAAAAGAAACTTGAACACTGGAGAGTAATCACCTGAGGTTTAATGACTTCTTGAACTGTCTGCAAAGCAAATTTCTCTGGTGGCCCAGGCTGCAGTATTGCCTTCTTTAGTAGTTCCTGAAACAAATACAATTCGTTTTCAAGAAACTTCAGAGTTCAAAACTAATTATAAGAGTAGAAAAGAATTTTTTTTACTCGAACAAATTCTCAACACATATTTGAAATCAACAATCATGCACGTAATACACGAGAAAAACAAAAATCCCAATTTGCAAACAAGTTCAACAAGTATTTATTCCAAATTATTAAAATTCAACAACAACCTAGAAATTAAATCCAAAATGCGAACTTAAACAAAACAAATGAAGAGAAAAATCGAAACTCAATTAGCAAAAAGCTAAAAAGAAGTAAACTTGGAGATGAAAAAGGTCACCATATTCGAAGACTGACGAGGCCCTGTATCGAGCATCACCAGCTTTGAGTCCGCCGTATTCAGGTACCAGGAAAGAAAAAGATAAAAGCCCAAAAACCAATGAAAGCACTGGGTTTATCGCTCAAGAGAAGACATAAAGGGATCGACTTTCTGCAGAAGTATCAAACTTGACGCACAAAAAGCTCTAGTAGTATATAGCTTATGAACAGTGCTTAGCTAACCCAGCATCTTTGACAGATCCCATTTATTATTAATTATTATTGTCATTTGTAAATATTTAATATTTTTTAACAATTAATTAATCAGTTGTTTTTAAAAAAAGGAAAATTCAGTAAATCCATCCAAAATTATGAATTTTAATTAATTTAAAAGTTGTAATTATTTCTAAATGTACCTAATATATCACAATATATCAATTTTTTATGTAATTAATTTTCTTTTTAATTAAAATTTTTAACAAACTTATTAGATTCGAGCTTTAGTTCGAGCCTAAATACACGATTTATAAGTTTAAATTTAAGCATATTTTAATTCTATTTATATATATTAAAACATTTTCAATCTGATCTAGATCTAAGTTAATAAATACTAATATTATTAAAAATATACATTTTAAATCTATTTATTAGAAATTAATTTTTTTGAGTATTATTAATATTGTTATATAAATAAAAAAATTATTACTCGTTTAAATTTGGTATTAAATATAAATTTAATCTAACTTTATTCATTAATTTTAAGTCATTTGTTATTGTTATATAATAATAATAATAATAATAATAATAACGATCCAATTTGAGTAAATCAAACTTTAAATATAATTAGAGTTAAGGAGTTGGTCTAAAAATCTTGACTTTGATTACAAAATTACTGTATTTTAATTTTAATTTTTTAATTTAGATGGTCCAAGAAAATCCGGATTTGACTGAACTTCAGGTTGACCTCGGACGCAAATCTGTGTCATCCCTACCTAACTAGGTTAACTAGGATGAGCTTGTACTTAGTCAGTTATTCATACACCTGAAATGTCTTGTAACCTTTGCATTCCACTGTTTTTCATGTGGGGTTTGAATGGATAATGCAAAAGAAGTCCAGAAGATTGTGAAAAAGCTGATACATGTGCCAATTCTCATGGAGGGTTGTTGAGATTCATAAGACTTGATTAAGATTTTAATGCCTGCAGGTCGTTTGTTAGTTTGTCTGATTGAGTTTGAAGCAATGGTTGGGCAGTTCGAGACATTCATGCTAGATTGTATTCTGAGCTTCTTTTTCTTTCTATGAATATTGGATCCTGTACTTACAACAACAACAACAAAAGGAAAAAAAAAGAAGAGAATTGCAAGATCTAATCTATAATATCATGTATTGAGTGCCGGTGTTGTTGAATGACCAAAACTGAACCACCAATGTTAAGTTCTGAAGAAGCAAGAAGATCTCCAACTGTTCCAAGCTCAGGACACTCCTCCCAGTCGCTCAAGCCTGTGCTATTGCTACAATGTCCCCTACCACCTTTTCCTACTATGAACAATGAGTACATCTCTGCAACTTCTCTCAGGACTTCCACTGTCTGCTTCCCGTCATCGGTTAGCTTTTCGATGTATCCGACACGACCTTGTGTCACGTATCTGTGGAAATGAGAAGCAAAAGGAATTGCAGGAAGATCTTTTGAGGTAAGAGAGGAATAAGAATGTTTTGTTTCCAAACTAGATTGATAGGTACCTGGAGTGGAAGTCCCCGATAAATGCATTATCAATCTCAGCCTCCATCTGTTGATTTGATATTGCCATTAGAACTTCATCATTATTATGAGTCGTGTCATCAATGTAATCATTCTTTCCATTGTTAGCTGATGATGATGATGATGTTAAGAAGCGGATTACTGTCAGATTGATGTAAGGATGTAAAGCAATCCTTCTGCTACATGCCAGTGCTTCCCTATCATCTGGTCCTCCAAAGAACAATGCTGCAACATGTTGTACTAGTTCAGGTCTAGGTTGTTGGAACCCTGTCTGCCCCCTGTCAACAAAGATTCCAACTGAGCATGGGGCGTACCGGAGGACCTTCTGGTTGGTGGTTCTCATGTCCTCCTTCCCACTCTCCATCTTCTCATCAAGACGCTGGTGCTTGTGGAATGTGATGATCACTATGGATGTTCGCAAGTCCTCGACAGAATCACAGACATCCTCAAACATTTTGTCCGAGGTGGACACAACTTTTAGTTGGTGGATGAAGAGTTTGTTATCCATGTTGCTTGCATCTACTGCATCATTGATCTCCAGTACATCATTTCCTCCATAGTCTTCCTCATCACTGAATTGGTCTCCATCTTGTAGCTGATGGTACATGAGATTCTTCTTGCGGCGTTTGTTTGGGAGCTCAACTAGGTGCATCAAGTATGCTGTGTAGGGTGCTTGCAGGAATCCATTGAAAGCCAGGACCAGTCCAATTTTTGCTGATATATGTCGGGAGCCATAGACGCAGGACATCAGCCGGAGTTCGCTCTCCGGATCGTGCAGCTCGAGTCGAGTGCTTTTGTGAATGAAGTACTTCTCCTGTTGCCTTAGTATAACGGCTATCGCTGGTCCTGCGATCACTGTGTCAAGCACTACTACTATTATCACCAAATTGTGCACATTTCGGTTCCAGATGTTCTTCAACTACAAAATTTGATATCAGATTCAGATCATGAGATTAAAGAACAATATATGCATGACATTGCACTTGCACATTGAAACAGAAGGGTAGAATAGCTTTTTGCAAGTTTTGGGATGGATCAATCCAGCTTCGGATAATGATGAGTAAGTTATCAGGATTAGGATACTCACAGTTTCGGATGGTATTGTCTGAATGAGTAGAAGTTCTGCATGGCCTTTTACACTGAGTAAAAGGCCTAGGAAAACAGCCTCAACCTTGGGAATCTTTAGGTGATGACAAGCAGCCAATACACCAATTATCTTACCCCCAAAACTCAGAAAGATCAGAAGGGCGGTCACAGTTATGTTCCTATAGCTGTTAAGATAGTTCAGATTGAGCTGAAATCCCACATAGCCAAAGTATATTGGGAGGATGAAGTTGTAAACTGCATAATTGAGTTTCCGCAACAGAGTCCGCATTGTCTTGCCTTCCCTTGGGAAGGCCAAGCCGACGAAGAAGCAGCAGATCATACTGTTATATTCGTACTTTTCGATCGTAAATGCCAGGGCTATAAGAAGGAATAAGATGACCAATACCTCTGTGTTGGTAACATATTTTTGGGTCTGGTTTCGTTGGTTGCACCAAAATGCCAGATACTTGTTCAGGAAGATGAGTGCCAGAGTCATAAGAATGAAAAGGATCCCTCTTCCGAACATTTTCCATGATCTGAAAGCAAAATACAGAGAGAACCACAACACACAACACATCTCACTGATCAAAGAAGCTGATATCCCCAATCTTCCTACATCAGAAGTTGCAAATTTTAGTTCAGCTGCTAGCCGAATTACCACAGGTGAGGCAGTGTTCGCTACAACTATCATTATAACGTAAACTAGAGTAAGCCTATCATTTAGAATCTTCATATATTCGATGATGAATAAGGAGACTGCAAGCCCGAAGATCCCACAAACCACCACCCCACCAAGAGCAACAGTGATTGATCTCTGCAAGTTTCGTTTTATGTAAGGAATGTCTGTCTCAAGACCAATCAGGAAGATGAAAAGTATTCCAAAAACAGAGGAGAACACTTCATAGTATTCTGCAGAAGAAGATTGAATGAAGAACTCTCTCACTCTGTGGATTCGTGACAACAATGTTGGACTTAACACCACTCCTGCCTGGCAAAGAAATTGGAAAAAGAATATCCAAGTCATCCGGAACCCTTTGACTTTTGATTCTGCAGAACAAATCGATCGAAAACTACATGAATAGATTAAACAACAACTTATGCAACTTACCATGATTTGAGCTATAGGTCCTGACTGTCCAAATGGCTTCAAAATAAGATGAAAAAAGTGGGAAAGCACAAGAATGCCGGAAGCCTGCAAGGTGGTTGTAATGAGAGGGTTAATAGGATCATCAAGACACATAGCTCTTCCTGCTGCATCCATATTGATCTAAAGCTTGAAGAACAAAAGGTGATCAGACCAGCTTGGAAAAACAAATTTCTATGCAAGATTTTTAGGTTCAAGGTTGTTCCTCAAGAAGAAGGTACAAGAGATTGCAGAGAAAAAAGAAATGGATTTTGACAGATTCTAGTGTCTTTGATGGTAACCTGAAACTCTATCTTTTTTGTTTTTTGTTTTGATTGATGGCTAAGGTAGGCATGCAAGAGAAGCTTAGCTACTGATGGATAGCCTTCTTTTACGGGAAATGGTTCATTTTCATCTGATAAGTCTGCTCTGCGTGATATCTTCATTTCCATTCTTTTACCAACCTCTGAACACACACAAAATTGAAAAGGGTCTTTGAGACAATCCGAATCCAGGGGCTCTTGCAAATAGAATCTAAAAATACCTGAAACTCTTATACATACATCAAATAGCCATTCAACAGGAAAAAAACAGAGAAAGGGCTTGTAAGAAGTTCTGTCAGCAATCTTTCAGCCTGACTTTGGTTGGTTGGATTGTAAATTAGTACAGTCCATCAAATTTGATCTAAAATTAATAAAATAAATTTGATTTGAAAAATATGTTTGATAATTATTTTAATTAATTAAATTGAAATCAACCTAACTTAAAATTAATAAATTAAATAAAGTTTAATTGATTAATAATTTAGAGTTGACAATTTTACCTAAATTTAACTTGAATTGATTGAAATAATATAAAACTAGTACAATTTTATTTGAAACAAAGAAAATCGACTAAACAAAGTTTGATTAAATTTAATTTTAAATTTTAAAAATAATAGCAACTCGATGTCATTTTAAACATAAATATTTCAAAATCTGAGACATTATCATCTTTATTAGGGACGACAATAATTGACTCATAGGTCCAGATTCAAGTGTTTTTAATAAACAAGCTCGTGAGTCAGGCTCAGAGCCGAAATTAATTAAAAAAAAGACATTGTTTTATATTTTTAATTTTAAAAAATTATTTAAATACAATTAGCGGAGTTAGCAGATTGGCCAATTCTGGAGTTTGAATTTTTATAAAAATTAGGAAGTAAATTTTGATTAAAATTATTATCAAAATTTTCTTGTAATAATAATTATTTAAATAACTTAAATTATTCTTAAAACTTTTTTTTTTGAAGCGGAAGAATTCGCAGACGCTATCCTTTAGATGCACACTAGGTAAATCTTCAGATTGACAGTCTATAAATTATGTCATAGCCTGCAAATCACGTCAGTCAAGTATTCCGTACTAAATAAGTCATGTATGACAAACTTAATCAAAAGTATATAAATAGGAGAATTCAAACACAAAATTTTTTAACCCCGTATCTTCCTACTCTACCAACTCGACTACTACGTCGAACTTAAAACTTCCCCAATCCTAAGCTTTTTTTGTTTGCTAAGTAATGTGTGAATGTAATTGTAATTTTGCATATGAATAATTGAATATTAAATTTCAGATTTTATGTTTTAACAACATACAAAAACCCTAAACCCTTCTCTCTCAATTGAAATTTTGTGTCCAAGCTAAGTAATGGCGAAAGCGTTTGGTAGAGCCTTGATTTCTTCATTACAGAAGCGTTTCCTAAGCACATCTACAGGACCCTCCTCTGCATTCACGGTTGATTTCCTCGTCAGGACTTGTGGGCTCTCTTCGGATTGTGCTCTCTCAATCTCCAAGAAGCTCCAAATAGACAGAGATAAGCAAAATCAATCTCGACGTGTGGTCAGATTCTTGAAATCTCACGGCTTTAGCGATAACCACATCGCCAAAATGGTGGGAAAACACCCCTTGATTCTTTATTGCGGGGTCGAAAGCAATCTCAAACCTAAAGTTGAGTTCTTGATCCAATCTGGATTTGGGGGTAAGCATTTGCACGAGCTTGTCTTAGCAAATCCGAAAATTTTCTGGAGGTCGTTAGATTCTCATATTAAACCGTCTGTTGATTTTCTCAAGTTGTATCTTGACAGTAACGAGAAGATTCTTAGTTCAATGAGACGAGCTTCATGGTTGCTTTCTTCTGAATTCAGTTCTTTGCAGAAGAATGTCGATTTCCTGATCAAAGAAGGAGTATCTGTTCAAAAGGTAACAAATTTGATGGTGTCTCAGCCAAGAACTGTAATGAGAAATCATGAAAAGTTTGTTGATGCTGTTAATGATGTTAAGAAGTTGGGTATTGAAACTAGGCAACCTGTGTTTGTTCATGCTCTTAGGGTGATTCTGCAGATGACTAGGACTACTTGGAAGATGAAAATGGAGGTCATGAAAAGCCTGGGATGGAGTGAAGAGGATAGTTTAATGGCTTTTAAGAGAGATCCATTCTGGATAGCCTTGTCAGAGGAGAAAATCAGGAGGGGAATGGATTTTTATTTGAATACTTTGGAGTTGGAATCTGAATCAATCATTGCTTATCCTAAGTTTCTTATGTATTCGATTGATACGAGGCTTGTTCCTAGGTACAATGTTTTGAAGCTTTTGGAGTCCAAGAAGCTCCTCTCACCAGATAGAGATATCAAGTGGCTGATAACCATGAATGAGAAGACATTCTTGCAGAAATTTGTGATCAAGTTTCAGAAAGAAATCCCAGGTATAATGGACATGTATTGTGGTTCTGCTGCTGATGGTACTGGCTAGATATTGTGAATATCTTTTAGATATACAGGCTCAAAAAGTCTGAAGCCTGAAAATTTGTTAAATTTAGATTTGATTTGGGAAGTGAAGTCTGATCACATCCAATTTTGTTCCTTGACTTTGGGTGAGAATCTGGTTCAGGTCCGAACAATCTTGCCATCTCATTGATTTTAAGGACAGACTCTGTCTTTATGCAAAATTTTTTAATGCACAAGTCCGACTTGAAGATCGAATCTCATGTTTAATTTAAACTCGAACTCGAATCAAAGTCTGCTCAAGTCGGACTTTGTTTGTCGCAGTGAACTGGGTTCGAACCTTTTTGCCATCTCATTGATTGCAAGGGTCATGCATGCTTGTCCAAAGTGTTGGGTTGCAGGTTTAACGGGAGAACCAACCTTAAAAGCTAGCTTGAAGGGTTGGAGAGTTCGTAAGTTTATAAACCTCACATCAGTCTCTTTTATTACTGATGTGAGACAATTAGATCGTAACATCTCACCACGCTTCACAACCTAGGCACCAGCGGGCTGGCTGTGCGCTAGACCTTTTCTAGCCCCAGGCGAACATTGCGATACCAGCGTCACCACCGACCTACCCACCGGCTGGCTATGTGCTAGACCTTTTTCAGCCCCGAGGGAACACTGCAATGTCGACATCACCACCCGTGGGCGTGGCATGAAGACTTGAAGGAGTGATGTTGGCTTTGATACCAATTATTACAGATTTTATGGGAGCATCAACCTCAAAAGTTAGCTTGAAGGTTTGGAAAGCCCATAAGCCTATAAATCTCATATCAATCTCTTTTATTAACGATGTGAGACAACTAGACCGTAACATATTGGTACTGTAGAATTTTGAATTTGCCTCAGCTTGGGAGCTTGTAACTAGTTTGACAATTTTAATCTTTAACACAAAATTTGTCAAAAAATCGATTGAAATTTAAATATTTAAGCTCGAGTCTGAGTTCGAGTCCGAATTCAACCTAATTTATCAGCATGAAGATAGACTGTTATTTGCCATATTAAAAACATTTGTATCACACAATTTATTAGCATGTAAGGTTAACCTCAATGAGGATCTTGTTTCTTGGTCTAATTAGAATTTAGGAGGTGAAAAAGAGTTTAGATGTATCGGGAACAGTTTCTTTATTAGTTAGGGATAAGACTGCGTATTATTAAACCTTTTTTTTATCCCGCGTATTAGCGGAACGTTTACTAGATTGTTGTCAAATTTAGATATACAAATACTAGAACTTTTTTATATCTTTTAATTTTTAGAATTTATATATCAATTTTATGTTCATCCTTATTTTTATAAGATATTTGAAATTTAATTCAATTTAGTTTTTAATTGTTTATTTACTTTTTTTAAAATTTGATTTTTATGCCCTTCTAAAAATGTTAAAAATAAGAATATCAAAATCGGCCCTGCTTGTTTATAACTTAGGTTGGACGGGCTACAAGCAAACCATAGTCTGTCCAACGGGCTGCATGTCTAACGAAAGGGGGTTGCTGGCTGATTTGTCCCGGCCCATAAACCGCTGTCATTTTAAAAGTTTTTTATTTAAAAATAAATAATGGGCCAGGGCGAGCCAAGAGTAGCCTGAAGAGTAATTGCTGGTCATACCTTAATTTTTGGTAAAATTATATTTATAGTGTACACATTTTTTTTTTTAATTTTAATTCATCAAATAGGTTCATTAAATATTAAAAGATTCAATTAAATATTATTGATTCACATGCATAACAGATTCACATGCATAACACAAGCATGTGAATGTAAAGATACAGACGTGGCAAGGCTTGATAGGCCTTTCCCGGACATTGGTGGAGCTGAGCGCACGGAATCAGAACTAGAAGAAGAGTGAAAAATTTTCTATCTAGACGTTTGGTTTTCGGGAAAGTTGAACCGTACGAGAAAATTTTGACCGATTTTCCTTTTCCTCGAGAAACGGCCAACCCCTAACCCTAATCCGGCAGTTATCGGGAATGAGGCCTTGTTGTTTTCCTCGTTGATCAAGTTAGCGTCTTCGCTCTCTCTTCCGGCGATTCTCCGGTCGCCGATAAGATTGCGGAAACATCATTTGCTTTTCCTCTTTCTCGCACATTTCACTCCAGGTGTTTGTCTCCCTCTCTCTGAAAGTTCTTGATGACATTTTTACATTGGAAGTGCTTTGGAATTCTATCACTTTGCTTGCTTTGAATTGGAAATTTTGTGAGGTTGACCAACTGTGAACTTAAATCATGTGTTGAAGCTTGAATTGGGAGCTTGTTTAATGTTTCATTTGCTGTTATGCAAGGTAAGGTATAATGAAACGAGTGTTCTTTGTCAAATATTATTCTGTATTTTCTGTTAAGAGTTGACTTAGAAATGCGTTTGACCAGTTTGGGTCCCTAATTTGTAAGATAAGAAAAGTTCCCATTTTGATGGTTCTATGAATCAGTGAAATTTTAGAAGAAGCATGGAATTGGTAGCCATCCTGTTGTTATAGCACTTGGAATCGGAGATCTATGAATTTTCTTAATTTCCACTGATGACTGGTGGTTTTGTGAAAGACTTTTGTCCCTTGTCTCCTTGCATTGTCTAGGATGTTGTCTTCTGTATCTGTAGTTGTTTTATCAACTGCGATTGGGTTGACATTTGTTAGATTGCATGTAATATCTGACAATTGTTTGACTTGTTGAGATAAAGGAGGGGGGAATTTGTGGTTCTCACGTTGAATGTTACTTGGGTTGGCACTGCTGAATTGCATGTAGTTTCGGGAATGGTATTATCATGTTGAGAAGGTGGGGTGGGGAGAAGTGTTTTGGCCATAACTTTTACTGGAACATTTTGTCTGCAAAAGATACTAGGTTCTATTTGGCACCTTAGGTACTATCAGAAAACAGTGGAAGTACTCTGTCATGTTTTTGTACTTTAAAGAATCGTGCTTTTAGTGAAAGTGGAGAGGTAAAGAGAATGAAGTTTGTTGATCCTATATGTGTAGGTGGCTCTTCAAACTTTCATGGTGTTGTTGAACTATCAATCTGGTCAAAAGTTACCGAATCATTGTTTTTATGATGAATTTATCTGTAACACCAAGAATGAAGCCTCAAACATTAAATCTCATCTGGGGATATTCCAGGAAGCCAGAAAATTCTTATGTTTTTTCCCTTCCATGACAAGATACCTTAATTCCTCTAGTAAATGTATTCTATAAATGATACAGGTATGCTTTATATTTGCAACGATAGACGTGCCACGATAACTAAAACGTTTGCATTTAATACTTCTGTATTTTTTAGGCAATGGATCACTATGACTTGCGGGCTCAAAGAAGGGAAATGAAGCATAAAGGAAGAAATGTTGTCTGGTCAATTGCAATGGACAAGTGTCTCATTGAAACTCTTGCTATTCAAGCTAGAAATGGCAATAAAATAGAGAAATGCTTTAATGAGAATGCATATACTGCTGCTTGTATTGCCGTCAACTCTCGTTTTAATTTGAACTTGAACAATCAAAAGGTTATTAATCGTCTCAAGACGATTAAGAAAAGGTACAAGGTGATAAAGGACTTGCTAGGTCAAGATGGGTTTAGGTGGAATCCTAATATAAAGATGATTGAGTGCGATGATGAGGATCTTTGGAAGCGATACCTTGCAGTAAGTCCCTATCTGAATTTTTCATCTCTTATATATGCCAAGCACTCAATTAACCATACTCTCAAAATATTGAATAGGCACATCCTGATGCAAAAGGAATTCGAGGAAAGCAGATTGAGATGTATGATGAATTAAAAATTGTTTGTGGAAATTATCAAGCTCCAAGTCGATGGGCTAAAATGAAGGATGGAAATTATCTTGCTAGGAACTGTGAAGAAGATTCTGCTTCATTCCTTTCTCCTAGTTCAGGAGATGCGGGTGAGACTGATGGAACAGCGTCATACAGTGGACCACAAGACTACCTCCAAGATGGTAACCAAGACCCTCCTCTGCTCCAGCCTTCTCTCAGACAACTGCCCAAACGGGTTCGTAACTCAGAGGCACTCCAAGATGCTATAATGGCAGTGGCATCAAGCATTCGGCGTTTGGCTGATGTAATGGAGCATAGCAAAACTGCAATTGATGCCTCTGCACTACTACAGGCTGTAATGGAAATTGATGGCTTGGAAGAGGCTAAACAAATGTATGCATTTGAGTATTTGAATGCCGACCCCATTAAAGCTAGAGCTTTCATGACTTACAATGTTCGAATGAGGAAAATCTATTTGTTTCGACAGTTTTGGTGGTGGAGGTGACTTTAAAGGGCCGCCCGGCCACTTCCATCTTTCCATATTCATAATTCCCAAAAATGGTGGAAGACCTTTTTGGTGAATGTCTACAGATTAAACACCAGCTGATATCAGAGGTGAATGTACAGATACTAGATGATCTCAGGATGAAAGTTTAGAGCTATAACGTTGTTACAATGAGGCATTGAAACTGTCTTTTTTGTAGGACCAAAATTGGGTGTAAAATACAGCTTTTTTGTTATCCTTCTTAAGGTCTTAGTTCTTGCCCCTTGGTCTTCTTTTTTGTACATTAATTGGTGGCTGTCTGTTCCTTCACTGCGCTCTGGAAAATAGATTATTGACTTTAACGCTGAATCATTTATAGCTATAACATGTATTGACTTTTCTTGGTAACATGTAGGAGTGACAACAGACTGGATCAGGCTTCTTAATGATCGAAATCAAAAAAAAATTTGGACCGAACTTGATCTGTTGACTTTGAATCAAGCAGGGCTGGATCCAAATGTCTTTTGTTCATCTGGATTTGCAGGTAGTTGTATCAGACAATCGACAGTGTTTATTTCTTTTTGTTACCACATGCAAATCAGATCACACCTGTCAGAAATTTCCAGTTCCAATTGATTAGGAATTGAGTGTCCAGGTTCTCTCTCTCGGTTACTTAACTAAAATATAATCATAATTAACCTTGACAATGCAAAGATTTTAGTGGCTTAGAGAAATGCATCAAATCCTGTCTAAATCCTGTCACATAATACTAATGGTATTGTTAGAATTTAGATGGAACTTGTCCTAACTGGGGAACATCTTGAACTCCAAACCAGAACCACCCAACTTCTCCTGCATGACACTTCTCAGTTCCTGCACCATTGAAGGAGAGAAATAGTTCATCCAGTCACCAACTTCTCCTTTCCTGAACAGGTGCTTGTTCTCAAAGTACATTATGGACTTGCCAGACTTGTTTACCTCCAAATCCTTCAGTTTCTCAAAACTGCAAAGCTGTGCTATATCTTCAACCAGTCCATCTATTTCTTCTTGAACTGAAAAAGGGCATCCCAGAAACTTGGCAAGCTTCTTGATATAGAAGGTAACTTCTTCTTTCATGTCCTCGTACTTCAAGAACAGTACCTTATCTGGTCTCTCCATGCTCTCTTTCCAGTAACCTAACATGTGGTCCCAGAAAGGACCATAACCAACGATTCCCTTGCAGTACATTTTGAACATTTCCTCCATTGAAAGGGGTGGAAGAGATTTTGACCTCACTTTGTTGATGAAAAACCAAGAGGACGTGAAAGTATCAAAAGGGTTTCGACAGATATAAACGATTCGACAGTTAGACTTCTTGATGGATTCTTCCAAGGAACCAAAAGGAACGTGTGTGGCAAAAATCCTAGGATCAGACAATCCCGATAAGTCAGGAACATTGTTGTTGGCATAAACCTTGTACTCAAAGAAAGAAACAAGATCATGAGGATTGGAGGAGAGCAAAGGGTGTCTGTTCTTGTCTGCAAAACGATCACGGTTCAAGATGGCAAAAGCTAGAGCTTTGAGCCATGTTGTTCCTGATTTAGGAACAGTAGCTAGAACAACATCAGTGTCTTTGGCCTGGAAATGTTTCTGGAAAGACATTATAGCTTGGATCTCCCTTGGTTGGCACCAAAAACCTTGGAACTTATAAGTGTACAGAGTTCTCCAACCTTTTTCTCTAGGAAGAGAAAAAAGCAACTCCCTGCACTCATTTGTGACCTTCTCATCGTCATAATCTTCTTCCTTTCGTACAGTACTTGGTGTTGGTGTTAAGTGATGCTTTGTGAAACGAGAAACAAGCAAGGAAGTTGGAATGTCTGCAGAAGTTGACATTGTGGCTAGAAATTTGCATGTAATGAGTTAAAACTCCTGATGCAACCAACTACTTATAGTGGTTGGTATCGCTTCATTTCTGGTTTAGATCTTTTAGATTATTTGTTTTTAACTATAGATAATCAATTCCCACGTGAAGAACATTGATCTGACAAATGAAAAGAATCTGTAAGTTTGGATGAGGATTAGTATTGAATTTGGCACTATCATCTAATTTTTGTGGTCCCTCTGAAGAAAAAAAACATATAATGCTTTTCTCTTGTTTAAATGCTTGTTTTAGTCTCAATTGTTCCTTACATTAGTTATATTTATAATTAGGTTATTATAACTCAACTTTAAGAATAATGTAATCCCGTAATTTGAATTGTTAGATAAAGTGAATATAAGGTTAAAATCGAGACATTGTTCATGTTCATAAAATAACATTCAGTAACTTATCATTTGGAACAAAATCTTCTATTTTGAGATACCCTATTCTCTCTATTCCCTTGAAATATCACCTACTCAATTTTGATTTACTTCTTGCAATAAATGAACCAGATCAATTTTGGAACAGGGGAATAAATTGTTCTTGAACAGAAGATCTGTTCCTTGATCATTTACAGTTAATTGTATCATAAATCAAATTGTAAGTCAATTATTAGAATGAAGAGTCGGATTAATTTAAGATGGTATCTCTAACAAAAAAATTGAAACAATTGATATAAGGATATGATACAAACTTAAAAATCAATCTTTAAATCACTCATGAAGTTAGATTGACATGAATGGCTTGATAATGATTTAGATGTGAAGAGACATAACTGTTGTGATTGTTACAAGAACAAATACAATGAATCATTCTAATAATATGTGTGAAAGCTGATGCTGATGCATTGTTTATTGTTGGTGCCGACTAAATGCTGATAAATTGTTTATTGTTGGTGCCGACTAAGCTTTTTTGAAAATATGGTGCCCACTAAGTAAGTGAAAGATGGTTATCAGTTTAAGAAGACTGTGTCCCTACTTATCAGCAAACACCAAAATTCATGTACATCGTTCTTTTCTCTTGACAGTAATGAGTTTCAGTTCATGTACCTTTTGGTGGGCAGTGATGGTTTTACTGGATAATGAGCGGAAACGAACTCAACAACTTGATCCTGAAGCATCAAGTCCCCACTAGCTTTTTGTTTTTATTAACTGGACACAGACCAGAAGAAGATGAATGACATCGACATGAGGTCCCAGGGGCAGAAAGAAAAAGTTGCAGAAAGCTATGTCTGAGGTGATAAGACAAACCACCCATGTGTTTTTCTAAAAATACCGACTCTCTGTCTCTCTCAGTGCTTTGAGGAAGGTACGCTGCATGTAAAATGTGGCTGTGAACCGACGGACTGGTTATCCTAGTCTTGCTGGCCAATCTAGGAATTCATGTCTTATCGGAACCTCGATGGCAGCATGGAGCCCATCCACCGTGACCAGTAAGGAGTTTTATATCGCAAATTACTGCTTCAGCATAGTTTTTAGTTGTTATTCCTTGCAAAAAAAAAAAAAATATAATCGATCAGTCTCGTGTCATAAATTTTCATCTACAAATTCAACATGTTTCATTTATTTATTATAAAACTTGTTGATCAAAGGTCCTATTTCACAAATAGCGAATTGTATTAATTATTCATATGTTTGATAAAATTAATTATTTAGTATTAGTTGTTAATGTGTAAAATGATTTATAAGAGTATGATTTTAAAAAATTATAAAGGCGTGAATATTATATTTCTTAGTTTTTTCACAAATATTCTTATAAGAATTTAGATTTTAGATATTTAAGTTAAGTTTTTAAATTTAATAATAATAATAATAATAATAATAATAATAATAATAATAATAATAAT
Organism: Erythroxylum suave; assembly: GCA_027563595.1. NCBI lineage: Eukaryota > Viridiplantae > Streptophyta > Magnoliopsida > Malpighiales > Erythroxylaceae > Erythroxylum > Erythroxylum suave. Next base: position 2,076,830 of record JAOSBN010000005.1, on the reverse strand, counting down.
AATAATAATAACAGTCCAACATTAAATTCTCTATTAATATGAATGATGCAGCGAGCTCCATCATATTAGTATTTTTTCATATAATATGTATGAATTTTATTGTTTAATAAATTAAAATATCTTTAATTATAGTATAATACAAATATGATATATAATAGTTATATACTAAAAATATTAATTTGGTGTGACTGTTTATGTTCACTACAAGAAAATCATCAAATAGCGGCGGAAAATTTCCGACGGAAGTCCTTCCGTCGGAAAATAGCGACGGAATAT
>JAOSBN010000005.1:2036214-2060014 GCA_027563595.1 Erythroxylum suave | reverse complement strand
CTGATCCTAAAGTAACAGATGGGCCTTCGTTGTGTCTCCTAGAATACACATGCTTCAGCTCGGGCCTTGGCCTATCATATACACTCTAGAGGAATAGTAAAAAAGATTACGATATTGGCTGTTATTTGTAACAAGTAGTTTTGTTGGTTGGTCAATTGGTCACATTTTTCAAGGCATTGTTTAAGTATTTAAGAGCTATGAGCCTTTGCAATAACAAGTTTTATGAGTGGAATGTTATGAACCACAGATTTCTACAAATTAAAAACAATCAGGAACAAGTAAGAAAAGAGCAGAACCGAAATGACTAAAACATATTGTTTGTATTTGAATCCATATAAGCTAGAAAACAGAATGGGGAGATTTTTTTTCTATTGAATCCAACAGAACATTTAAGTAGACAAATATAACATTCTTCAAGCGTCTCTTCATTTCATGTCAATTCTTGTGTTTCATCTGCATGCTGTTTTTTCTATAGATCCTCATAATCTCAGAAAACATCTACTCTCCATACCCATGAGAACAAAATTGTTTCAATCAACACAAGTTTACAGAAAATATTAAATTTTCCAAATTTAATTCACAAACCTTCCATCATACATCAAGGTAGTCAGAAAACAATGTAATAGAATTAATGGCATTTACATACTAAGAAACTTACGTGCCCCTGAGATAGTGAAACACTATCCTGAGAATTATCTACTCCAGACAAGAACAAGCAGCAACTGCGGGGTCTAAGAGCTTCAGATGACAAAATATACTCGACTTTCTCCTTATTGGCGCTTCCTTTTGAAAAAACCAAATCCTGCACAAATGACAATCAATAGTTAGCGTGCACATTAAAGGGTAAGAAGAATTCTCAACCATCCATATTGACCTGAGCTTCAAAACAAGAGAATAACATTATTCTTTCAATCTGAATATACAAAGATAACATATAAAGAATTTTTGAATATAAAGCTTGGAATGCCAATAGTCCCAATCATAACTCTAAAACATTAACGAAATAATTACATATCTTAAACGAACTCTTTACTTAGATGAGACATTCTCCGTTAATCATTGAACACCATAACTCATGAGTTCTAGCAACTCTAGAGTTGAACACAAAAGGCAAAGAAAAATCCAATGAACCTGAAGTGCTTGGTCCGGAGGGTCTTGAGATTCTTTTAAGAGGTCAACAGATGCTTCTTCTTGAGGATTATGAAGCCAAGCAGGAAGCCAAGCTAAATCCTGAAAAGTCACAACGGAAGTGCCCTGAGTAAAACTATCACATGATCTTACCATTTCAAAGGACAAAAAGAACAGGGAAAAAGCAACGCAAAAGAAGCAAAAGATGAAAACTTTACAATCCAGAAAGAAGAAAGAAGAAGATCAACAGATACTCTAACCAAAAGGGTTGATTAACCATCTTAAAGGTCTCTTATTTACATATGAACCCAAACGAAATCAACAAAAAACCAAAAAGTCATCCAAAGTACACACGGTAGAATCACCAAGAAGAGATTTGATTACCTCGGAGAATTGGGGACGACGAAACCCTATGGCCTTCATAGTGAGATAGTTTTGGAGTAACTCTAACGAATGGCGCGAGCAACTACAGAAGCTTTCGCGCCAAAACGAACACATGGCATTAATTGGGCCAAAAACTTCACAGGCCCATTTGAACTGTTCAATTATACAATTACATAACCCAAGTCGCCGTTCTAATTCCGGCGAGGCAGCGGTTGGTCGTTCTCTTCCCGCCTAAAATGTTGTTTCCGTAGCTTTTAATCAAATTTCGTAAAAAGAAGAGGGAGACATAAACAGTAGTTAAGAGGGAGATCGAAGATGGACGATTACCAGTAGATGGAGAGATTTGTGATGGACAACGATTACGAGGGCGGTGTATGGGGAGACGGCGAGTTCTTCTACGAGAAGCGTCAACAAACCAAAGGCGACGTTCTCGACGGCGTTCTCGGTTATAATTCTAATTCGGACGAAGAGCGAAGGCGGTGCCGGTGGCAGTGACGGCTCCAGGAAGCGTCGGAAAGATCGTGATTTTGGGCGGAAAGCTGACTCCACTAAGCGTGTTAACTTTCATTTCCAAGTACATATAAGGAACCTTTAATCCCATGTTTTTTTTTTCTAACGTTTTGTAGCGGAAAGTAGAGTAAAACTTTGCCCTTTTTGCAGGAACTGTGATGCCTGATAGGGAAATTGATAGGAATTTGAAGGCAGAGTATAGGATAGTGATGACATGTTAATGATGATGAGAGGCCTGGATTGGGGTTGAGTTCGGGTTTCGAGCTTGGAATTTGATATAGGGATAGGGTTGGATAATGATAGAAATGGGTTTAAGAAGACTGAAAAGTTGGAGGGTGATGGTGTTGGTGATGATGAGGAAGAGGAGGATAGTTTCTTGCCTACGGAATTTGAAAGGAGGATAAAGGAAGGGGCACAAAGGAGGGAGCAAAAGAGGAAGGAGAAGGAAGAAAAAGGTGAAGGGAAAGTGAGGGAGATGAAAGCAGGGGATGCTGGGGGGTTCGAGAACTAAACGAAAGGAATCGAGATGAAGTTGATGAAGAAAATGGGATATAAAAAAGGTAGGTCGGGGGAAAAATCAGTAAGAGATTGTTGCTTCAACTGAAGCCAGGATGATACCTAAGAATATGGGGATGGGGTTCAATGATTTTAAAGAAGTATCAACTAACTTACCTCAGTTGGAGGAGGAGGAGAAGAAGATCCAGAGTCAGAGTAAACTGTGGGGAGAGCAAAGTAGAGGCTATGGATGAAGGGAAGAAAGGAGAAGCAAGAAAAGTATGCGACTGTGGAGGAGTCGTTGTTGGCTGAAAAAGGAAGAGGAGGGTTTTGAAGTTGTACAGAAGGTGCTTGATATGAAGGGACTGCAGGTAAGGGTGTTGACAAATTTGAAGAATGTAAATGCTGAAGAGGAAGCAAGCGAGAACAAATAGCTGAGCTTCAACATAATGTGAGGTTCGCTGTGGACTTGGCTGAACTTGATGTCCAAAAGTTTGATAGAGAATTGAGAAATGATAGGGAGACTGATATTAGCCTGCTGATGGAGAAGCAAAAATGGAAATTGAAGCTGAACCACGGAAAAGGCAATTGGATCGAATGAAGAAAATCATGAATGTTTTAAGCAGTATAGAGGAATAAAATTCTTCAAGAACAATGACCTTGGTTTCTCTTGCAAAGATATTTATGGAGTTACGTGGGAAGTATGCTGATGATTTTAAGCTTGGCAACTTATCCTGCATGGCATGTTCATTTGCTCTGCCTCTATTCATCAGAGAGTTTCAAGGATGGGACACTCTTAGAAATCCAATGCACGGATTTGGATGGTAGGATATGGAAGAATGGATGCAAGGTGAGGGAAGCCATGACATCTGGGACACTTTCGATGTCTTATACCCTATTAATATCAGAAGTAGTTCTACTTGCTGTTACAATATCAGGTACCATACATGGCAACTTAGGGATCTTGGGCCATGGTTCTGGTTTCATGGGGAAATTTGTTGCCTACATCTGTTACTCAAGAGTATACTGGATAACATAGTAATGCTAAAATTATCTGCCACTGTGGAATCATGGGATCCTTGTAGAAATATGTCTGGGTGCGTCCGTGGCTGCTACATGTGGAACAGAATTGAAGGGTTTGTATCAGGGGATACGTATGAGGTTGAGTATGGTTCTCAATGCCTGGCACTCAAGTGATGCATCTGCATACACCATCTTGTCACCTTGAAAACCTGTGTTTGATCCAGCTATTTGGGAAAATCTTATTTGAAGATTCATGGTTCTTAAATTGCAGATTGCTTTGCAAGAGTTCCAAATAAAGCCAACTACTCGGAAGTTTGATCAGTTCTATTGGTCATCATTTGGGCTTCCACTGTTCCACAATTCCATTGCATACCATGGTTGACTTAATGGAAAAAATTTTCTTTGCCAAGTGGTTGCAGGTGTTATATCACTGGTTGTGTTCAAGTCCAAACTTGCTAGAAGTACACGAATGGTACACAGGTAGATAGAGACTTCTTCCACCGGGGCTCCAGGCTCATGAAAAATGTATGTTGTCAGTTCACTCTCGGCCTGAACATGATTGACAGGGCTATTCAAGGTGTGGAAGTAGTCCAGACTGGCTTTATGGAGAATCTTAGCTAAATTAGAACACGGGAGCGGAGACAGTTTGAGGCACAGCAGAAAGCTGCAACACATGCTCAACAGCAAGTCGCTGGTACATGGGTAGCACAACTCATGCAGATGGTGCATTGGAGATGACTTTGAAAGAAGTCATTGAGGCTCATGCACAACATCATGGCTTACTTTGTCGGCCGAAACCTGGAAGGCTTTATGATGATCACCAGATATATGGCTATGTCAACATCAGCATTATCTGGACTGCAAATCAAAGCTTGTATGCTCGGAAGGATGGAGGATGGACCTTTGTCAAACTTGGATAATTGCTCGATATGCATAATGCAAAGAACGCTAAAGCTACCTCTAATCTACGCAAGTATTTTGTATTTGCTGGTCATTAATCTTTCCTCTCGGTTCTTCTATGTTTCACATTGCTGCTCCTGGGTGGGCTATTCAGTATTAGAATGTTTGAAGCATTCTTTTGCATAAACACCTGGAAGCTGAATTCGGTTGAAGATAGTCTGTACCTTTTGGGACCTGAGTGGTGAAACAGAGGTTGGCTTGAAGATGGATTCAGTACATAGGCCATAAAAGCACGAACATATATAACAGATTTGTATATGTAACTGAATATTAACGACAAAGAGATCGTTGAATATATAAATAAAAAGTTTTATTTGAGTGGAAACATCATCAAAGTGAAAGCAAAAATATAGCAGCAGTAACAAAAAATTCACTCTTCTAGTTGAAATGGACAAGACATAACAGTTCTAACGTAAGATTTTTGTCTTGTCAGGTAGATGATATGAACAAATAAATAGTGACTAAGCATAGCAGACGACACCGGAAGGCGCTAGCTCACGGACCGACCGTACATGCAACCTCGAATCTATGTGCCACCTCTCACTCTTTCTCGTATTCCTTATACGTAGAGGGTAGAGGCTAATAGTGTTCGTTCAATCTCCTCAAGACTTGTTCAAAACTTCCTTTCTGCTTCCAAAAATCACTCACAGCCATGCGTTCCTTTCAAGCTTTAATATTACCATCACTTTCCTCGTACCCTTCTCTCTATCGGGTCTCTCTCCGTTCAGTTTTGTGAGTGTACTGTCTTTTTCTTGCTTGTCAAAGAATGTGACAAGTTTATTCTTGTGTTATTCTGCTGAAGAATATGCTCTTGATGTTGATGATTATTCTGTGAAGTTTTGTCCTTTTTTGGTTGCTTATAAACAACTCTAGATCTTTTAAAGGGAAACGATCTGGAAGGTGGAAACTGTGATTGGAATTAAAGGTTTTGTAACGTTTGTATAAATTTGTTAAATTTTACGTATAGTAAGTTGGTCAGCATTAGCTGGAGCATTACTTTTTCTTATTATTTCATGAATTCACGATCACTCGTTGTGTTTGATCCTTAAGTTTGCCAGTGTTTTATTCACGCTACTCTGTAGGTATCCCTCTAGTTTCTATGGTTAATTTACAATCGTCGGACATTTCTTTGTGGGTTTCCTGAAAGATTCTAACTTTTTATGTTTGATTAATGTTTGTTGCGCTGTTGATTGGAGATTGTTCGATGAAATGCTATGTTAACTTGGGTTTCTGATGTTGTCCAATGCTTTTCTTTTTGTTTCAGATTGCTTGTTTTTGCGTTAAGAAGATAGGTTTTGCTAGAATAAGCGTTTGAGGTGCATGTTTGGTTTTGATCTGATCTTTTCTCATGACTACCGAAGGAAATAATGTAGAAAATAGGGGCAATCGAATCCCTGAAGAGGCCAAGGAGATGCTAAAATCATTGGCATCTCAGTGGGAGGATGTGCTTGATGCTAATGCTTTACAGGTGATCCCTCTCAAGGGTGCAATGACTAATGAGGTCTTTCAAATAAAATGGCCAAGTACAGAGGAAGTCTCGCGTAAGGTTGTGGTCAGGATTTATGGCGAGGGCGTGCAAGTGTTCTTTAACCGAGAAGATGAGATCCGGACATTTGAGTTCATGTCTAAGCAGGGCCAAGGGCCTCGTCTGCTTGGCCGGTTTGCCAACGGACGAATTGAGGAGTTTATCCATGCAAGGGTAATTTAGCATTCCTTTCTCTTTATCTTGTATATGCAGTTGGAATCCTTTTTAATCTTTTTCACTTCTGATGTATATATTGAGTTCTACTTGATGCTTTAATTTGATTGCTACTTGATTTACTTGAAATTGATTACTTTTCTTTATCTAAGTAGCTCAATGAAGCAATCTAGTTGTTACTGATGTGGAAAGTGCTGCATCATTTGTATTTTTGGGCATCGATTTTGGTCAAATGCAAGCTAAATTGAATTTAGTGGGATCGTAGTTAATTGATGGGTCGAAATCAACCATGTTTGCTGACAGCTCTATGATTCTTCTTATCAGTAAGATGAGGCTTTAATATTTATTCAATTGCCAGTCTTTCTATCGTGCACCTTTTTATGATAAATTACGGATGAAGTATATGATGAGTTCAGACTTGATGAAACTTGAATTATAAATGTTCTTGTTCATCTGTCTAACCTTTTCTATGATGTCAATCTTGGACAAGTTTATTTTTCTTCTTCATCAACAAGAAGAGGTCTCTCCACATAAACTTCACCAAGTAAAATTTTTATAAGTTTGTCTTTAAAGCTTAGGTCACATATACGTGCTCAATCTCTATATTTTCTTCGGACTTGAATCTGAGTCAAGTTTCAGACCCGTAACAGATATACTAGGTGAGGCAAATCAAGTGCTTGGCCTAGTAGGCATACAACTAAACTTGGAATATGTTTCTCTGATCCGTAAAAAACTGTTGTTTGATGGTTGATAGACATCTTCGATCTCTTTAATCTTCATATGAATTTCAGACACTGTCAGCATCAGATATGCGTGATCCCGCTATATCTGCTCTTATAGCAGCTAAACTAAAGGAGTTCCATGGTCTCGATATGGCTGGTCCGAAGCAGATACTTTTATGGGATAGGATGCGGTATGTTTCCCTCTTTAATTCCTTTATTTCAGGGTTAACATTATTTTAAAAGCTAGGCATCATCTTCGTTAGAAGTTCTCTTTTCATGATCAAGAATTCATTGTTATTTCTGGTTTTGGCAGAAATTGGATCAAGTCAGCTAAAAGCTTGTGTTCTTCAGAAGATGCTCAAGCTGTCCACTTGGACAAGATTGAAGGGGAAATTTCACTACTAGAAAAGAATTTTTCAGGGGATGCATGTATAGGTTTTTGCCATAATGACCTGCAATACAGTAACATAATGATTGATGAAGGAACAAAGACCATAACTCTGATTGTAAGCCTCTTGTTTCTTTTGATGCCAAACTTGTTATTTTTCTCCCCTTTTCGTTTTTAATTACTTATTGTGGAGAATTTTTATCGCATAAGTATCTTTCAAATTTTAAGAAGATGTTTGTCTATTCTTTCTTTTTATTTGAAGTAAGTTGTCCATCCATAAATAAGGCCTCAATTTGTAGTTTTCCAAGCTCTCTATCCCAAAGAACTTTTTTAACAGCAGTTGAAAAATCCTAACTTCCCACCTCTTGTTTCATGAACTGGTAAAAAATGGTTTCTCTCCATTTTTATGCAGTCATACTAGAAATGATATCTACTGTGTTTTTGGTCATGTTGTGCAGTTATAAACTGTTTTGCTGTTTCTGTTTCTGGGTAATAAAGTTTTAGAACAGTTGAACAGACATTGTGCAGAAGTCTAATTTCATCAGTTTTCTAATGCCTAGTTGATAAATTTAGACTAACTTTTATTCTGCTAACCAGGACTATGAGTATGCTAGTTACAATCCTGTCGCTTTCGACATAGCAAATCACTTTTGCGAGATGGCTGCCGACTACCATACTGATACACCTCATGTTTTGGATTTCAGTAAATACCCCGGTGCGGTGATTATAGAACTAGTATATCTTTTATCACTTCCCCTTATTGCAAAGATTATCTCTTGACTTCAGCGTTATAATAGGTTTGGAGGAGCAAAAAAACTTTGTACGTGCATATCTAAATGCTTCAGGTAAAATTTTCTCTTAATTATGAGTGTTAATCATACTTATTTTGTTGTTTTCCCAACTTTGTTGGATGTTGGCTGATGTGGTTGAAATATTAAAAGTCTTGAAAATTTGTTGGATGTTGTATGTGTGAGGTGACTGAATGCTCCATCTCCTGATGTGTCAAACTCTGTCTCTTGCAATGTGGCTGTTTAAAAGGAATTCATTCCCACTTTACAAAAGCAAAAGTGTTGGATTTCTAGTGATAGCCAAATCACGTCCACCACCATATTAATTCTGCAGTTCACTTGTAACTTCACAAATTTGGCATCTTGGGCTAAGTTTTTCTTTTTACGAGATTGATCAGATTGCACTTTCATATGTAATCGCAGAAAGATTAAATTCCAATTGCAATTCTGATTTGACTTAATATGTAGGATTTGTCAATTTTTGCTAGGTGAGGCCAATCTGGTTTTCTTAAATTATTTTCTTAATTGGATTTCTGCAGGTGATCAGCCAAGTGAGGGAGATGTAGAGAAGCTATTGGAAAAAGTAGAGAAATACACACTTGCAAGTCATCTTTTCTGGGGCTTATGGGGGATTATATCGGTACTTTTTTCTCCATCTTGATTTCTCGTATTAGGAATTTCATCACTTCTCTTTGGATTCTGAACTAGCTTGGACCATGTTCTAAATGGTTGTTGGTTGCATTTTTATCACATTATAAGTTTGTTACTTATTGCTGGATATATCAGATAGAAATTATGCCGGTAGTTTATTTTGCATGCAATTGATGTTGTCCATTGCTATCATTTTGACTCCTTCAGGATCGTGTCAATGAGATTGACTTTGACTACATGGGATATGCGAAACAGAGATTTGAGCAGTATTGGTTAAGGAAGCCTGAGTTATTGGGTTGTTCAGAAGCCCCTCCTGATGATGCGACTACTGGTAACCACATCCCCTAGTTGATATCTAAATACGTTTACATGTTTCTTTACGAAAACTTGCAACTTGTTTTGTTCAAGCTCTGTGATACAACTTTTCTGTAGTGTTCTAGTTTTCTAAGGAACCTGTAAAAGTAGAACTTGGAGTGTTTAGTTACAATACAACTTCCTATCTAACATTTGTTTTACCTAGTTTTTTTGCTGGACTTTACCCACAGTTCAAGAACTTAATTTCTGAAACATCAGTGTGGTTTAAAAAAGGCCTATGATCATGTTCAATGGACAACATGGAGTTACCATAAATACGACTTAGTTCTGATATAACTAAGAGAACTAAACAAAAATGTGCATGGCAATATTCCCATCAATAAGATTGGCTTCTTGGTTATTTCTCTAACCAAAATGTACCATTCCTAGTGATGCAAAATGGGATCTTTTTATCTTCTATTTTGAATTGGCAAAGCAAGTCTTGTTTTGCAGGCAAAGATCATCTTAGTACTGAGAAAGAAGTTGCAGGCAACGAAGGTACTGAGGAAAAGCAGCCCGTGAGGACGTCCAGTGGAGTTTTTAGGAAGATAAGAAATATGTTGGGTTTCAGGAGGAAGAGTAAATAGATACTCTTGGAGATGTGTGCTCTTCCATCACTCATAAAGCTGTGTTCCGTGGATTTTGTGCTTCTTTTTTAATGCTCATATACGCTTGAAATTATGTGTAGATTATATTCAGAGACTTTTGAATCAAGTCTATGTTTCTGAATGTAAAGATTGAAACCTTTTTGCCTAAATAGATTTGTTGAGAAATGCTCAACCACTCCAAAATGTAAAGTGGTCAAATTATTCATGCTAAACCTCCTCAAGACAGTAACTTTGTAGGTGTAGACATGAAAGTGAAGGCTACGAGTTGGAGCAACTCAATTTGTGGATTCTAAGGATAAGTCCAACATGGAATTGTGTGTGTCTTAAAATGGGGTTTGGACTTGGAACAGATCCAATGGAAAGACGACAGTAGATTTAGTTATGCTGCTGGTAATAAGCCTTACGCGTAGCTCGCTTAAAGTCCACCACAAAAGACCCACACCCCACCATAAAAATCTTCCTGTCGTAACGACGAAAGTCTCTTGCTTTGTCTCTCCTCCACTTGAGATTTTTATGGTCTCTATAACCCAGGAGCACAAGGGACAGAGTAACCCACGAAGCCCTAACCTTTATCGGAATTGTTTCATTTCTGTGAAACCTAACAACGAAAATTATCTGGTGCATTGGGTGAAGAGATGGCAAGTGCATCTCATGCTATGTTATCTACAAATACCTACGCTTTCACTTCACCAAGGTTGTTCAGGAAATTCAGGAACAGGCAAAACTACAGATGCTTCACGGTTATTAGAGCTTCCTCTGACGATCCTGACTGCAACACTGAAGAGTGTGCTCCTGATAAGGAGGTCTGTTAAAGATTGTTCCTTTGCTATTTCTTATTAATTTTTTAACACTTCCAGATTTGGTTTTGCTCTCTTATGTTTTGGCTGTTGTTTGATGTTTCATCTCTTTCTTGAAGTTGGTGACATGTTGTGAAGATTTTTTTCTCTGAATCCTATCATGGGCGATTTTGGATTCTTCCCCTCAAATTGATTCAAAAGTGAATCTTCCAAATAATTGAGTAAAAGTAATTACAGGGGAATTGCATTAATGACAAGGTGATAGGGTATGGGTTCTGAGCGTGACGGGGTGTGTGGGGTTTGGCATTCTGGTTCCTATGGCCTCTGCTAACACTGTTCTCCGGGGTTCTGGACACGCATAGAATTTGGTTTCAATTCTCTAGTGAAAATGCATAATGAATTGCTTAGTTTAGGTGATTTCACTCAGACAATTGTTGGATGAAGATAATGCACTGACTGAAAATGTTCGACAGAAGTCTTCTCTTCCTACTAATTTGTAATTTAAATTCATCAGTCTTAGTCAGTCACCAATCAGCAGCTTACCTTGCTTTTCTATGGAGGATTTTCTGTAGCCATCCATAATTTACATCTTAGTGTCATTTATGTGGAAATAGGTTGGGAAGGTGAGCATGGAATGGTTGGCAGGGGAGAAAACCAAAGTTGTTGGGACGTTTCCTCCCCGTACTCGCGGTTGGACAGGGTATGTTGAGAAAGATACTGCTGGACAGACTAATATTTACTCTGTTGAGGTTTGTGAATTTCATAGTGGAACCATAATTCATGTTGCTTTTGCTTTTGCTTTCTTTTGCATTTCCACCGCTTATCACTTTGTGGAGTGAACAATTTAGAGGTGCAATGCTACTCCCGAATTTGATACGTCCATTTCAAATGGACAGATCCTATACAGTTGATGTTGGAAAAGCTAGACATTCACTGGTATTACCATTGCAGTTTTATAGTTGATTCAGATAGATTAACAACTTGGATTGAAACAATAGGACATGTTACAAACTACCTTTTTTTGCTTGGTCTAGTTTTTGCCTCATTGGCTTAGAGCGTTGTAATGAGAAGTCTGGTTTGGTGTGTGGTTGAAGAAGATGAGCACTTAGGAATCCACCTCTTCCTGGTGAAGGGAGGAGGAAAAGAGGGTTCCTATGCGTCTATTAGTATTTTATCCTAGTATCTTATGCCCTCTAATATTCTAAGAATGGTTTTGAGTCTTTCATAAGAAAGATATCTAGCTCCATTTACCATGAATAAACTACTGGTCTTATGAAATTTCCTAGGACTTACTTGAACTGCATTTGAGAAAGTTGCAGCCATATCTAGTTTCCATTTTTTTTATCAGCCCAGGCCTATAAGCATCTCCTTTTAGTCTGTGCCTCATCAGCTATTTCATTTTCTGCATATCACATGTATCAGTCATATACTGCCTGCTCAAATTGCCTTACCCTCTTAATTTATGTGTTGCTTTTATTATGAATTAGTCATATGATTCATCTCATAGATTCCAGTATTGCAGCCTGTAGTTTATGTAGCTGAAAATGCAATAGCCTCTGGAACGGCTGGTTCATCTTCCCCTGGAGCTGAAAACACTGTCGCTATCACTTCTGGGCTCGCGCTTATATCTATAGCCACAGCATCTTTAATCCTCCTTCTGGTTGGCAAGAACTCGCCTGAGATACAGACTGTTGAATACAATGGTCCTTCCCTTAGTTATTACATCAGTAAGTTCAAGCCAGAAGAGATTGTTCAAGTAGCAGTGCCCAGTGGAACTGAGCCTTCCCCGTCTGTACAGGCAGAAGCCTCTCCGCCAGAGGTTACTCAGATACAAGTTCAATCTCGACTTCCCGTCGAGCCATTCACTTCAACTGAGATATCTGTTTCTTAGGTGGATTAGATCGGTTTCGGTTTCTTGAACCATGAACCTAGAAATTTTCCTCTATACCTTTGATGTATACTGATGTACTTAGCTATGAACAAAACAGCTATTGAGGTATATGTAGCATGAATTACAACAAATGCATGATATAAAATGCTACGCTAACATGTGCTGTATTCTGGAATGCATTCCACACACCTCTATCAGTCTCTTGTCCACGGGCTGATCCACCGTCCCCATTTCGAATCAGCACTACTTTTATGACAATGATCTCATCTTAAAACTCAAGAACAAGACTTCCAAGTTCTCATCTTTGTGGAACTAGAAGGAAAACTGGAGGGTAAAACTTCAAAGTTGTGATCTTTCTAGACCAAAAGAAAGGAAACTGAAAGTTTGGCATTCAGATGTAGCAAGACTTGATGAGACATGAAAACTTTTGACTGAAGGTGGTGAAAAAACAAAGCATCCGATAAGCAAATGTTCATGACACGATACTAACAACAACCAACCAACAATACATGATGTCAAGACAGTTTCACATAATTTGGTAATAATAAACACAAACTAAATCGTTCCATGGTGTTTTTAGTGCTTCTTGATGAACTCAACAATTCCTTCAAAAAGGGCAGTGGTCTGTGATGCAGTTTGTGGATCGATGTCCACAGCAATTTTGTTGAGATAGAAACTGTGTCCCATTCCAGGATTAGTGAGCAGCGTCACATCCTTGTTAGCCCTTTTCATGGATTCATAGTACTCCATCTCAGTGTCTCTAATCAGATCATTCTCGGCCACACAGAGCAGGAAAGCCGGCAGATTCAAGGTGTTCAACGGCGGAGCTGCTGGTCCCATTGGGCACGTAAATGGGTGGTCCTTGTTGCATCCCATAGGCAATGCAAACCCCAAGAACTTGTCAACCATGTCAAGTGTTAAAAGAGGTGACTGCGGTTGCTCCAACTCTGACTTGCTCCTCTCTGACCTGACAAACCCTGGATGGATCGGAATTCCTCCGGCGATTCTCACGGGACTCAAATCTTCACGACCAGCTCGTGCAGCAACTTCATGGACCAAGTTACCTCCTGAACTATCTCCAATAAGAAAAACACGCTTAAAATCAGCATGATCATTAAGCCAAGACTCGTGTGATTTTCCTTGGGCAAGTGAACGTAGCCAGCGAAGAGCATCCAACCCATCGTCACATGCAGCCGGCAGACGGTGCTCGGGGGCTCGCCGGAGGTAAACAGAGACACAAATGGCTTTAGCCAACTTAACAAGCTTAGTGTATATTGTGTAGTACATAAACCAGTCAGGTTGGCTGATGCAAAAACCACCGCCATGAAAGTGGAGGATTATTGGCAGCTTATTTTGCTCGTTTGTGTCTACCTCCGGCAGGTATATTCTAACACGAAGACCGGACTTTTCATCTATGGTCACGTCACGAGTTGCAACTCCGTCAACAAACTCTTCATGGGAAGGGACAGAATCGGAGATGAACTTCACCTCAGGAGGTCCAGTCCAGGTCCTGTCAACAGAACCATCATCATAAACCCTGAGCCAACCAGACACTTCCTCCACAACTTTCTTCTCACACACCATCGTTTAGTCGTAGGCTGTGTTCTGGTTCCAAGTTCTAAGTACCTACAGAGAAGAAACTTAAGACTCTTCAGAATATCGATCCACAGCCTACCCGCACCTTTTTATAGGATACACCGTATACTACGAAGTTTCTCGGGTAACACGTGTTTGCATCTCGAGAAAATGAGAAAAAATTGTTTAATATGTCGTATGTCAAACGGGTCATCAATAAAATACTTGAAACTTTCTTAACTGCAACGGTGGGGCTCCATTTTCTTGGCAGCTTCCATGGATTCTTTAACCAAACGAGTTTCACAAACAAAAAAAGAAAAGAAATTGGCCCCATATCCTACGTTATGTTCTGATCATGATTATCACACTAGCACGTGAGCTTTCAGACTCACCCCCACAAGATTCGCCACCGGCCATCAATGCTTTTCTGGCCTGACGCTCTGAATCCATTCATTTCACTTAACACTATCATTTTCGGTATCAATCCTGGTCCTGCCAATCAATAATAGAGCATGGAAAGTGGGACAATGAAGTTTGTTTAGTGGCAAGCAAGCAGCCTGATAATGGTCCAAATATGATACCAATTACCATCTTTTCTAAGAACCTCTTAATTTACTATCAAATCATCTCTTCTAAATATTATTATAAAGTCCACAAAATATATAACTAAGATTTAATAAAATATAATAGAAATATTCTGAAGAGGAATTTATTTCATAATTTAAAGTTACTAATCCATTAATGTATAAAGTGATAGTAACTTGTACCCTACGTTCAGTTGAATTTCAAACAGAGTGATCGAAAAGAAAGAAAAGGTTGAGAAAGTGGAATAACTTTTGACCATTGAGTTGACTTTGAATTCGTACAAAGTTTCTCGGCAGATCTGTGTTTACTCGCTGTAGCCTTAAATCCATTAAAGGAGGGGAAAGAAAAATTGGCATCTCTAGTCAAAGACTAGAAAAGAAGAGTGGAAGTTTGGTAGAAAATGTGGAAGTGGCATTCGATATTTTGGGTTTAGGTAGACCCTAATTTAAAATGTAAATTTAATTCAATTCTAAAAAGTAAATTTCAAATTGAAATTAAATACAAGAGATTAAGCGAATTTAACAAAATTTAATCCAAACTTCAAAGAAAATTAAAAATTATTTAATTTGAATTTAATAATTAAATCTGATCAAAACTTTAATTTTTTATAAAAATTTTCAGAATAAAGTTATAATACGTAACATAGGTCTTATTACGTACCTAGGATTATACATGAAAGGGTTAAAAATAAAGGAATATAGAATAACTGATTTCGGTTCTATCTCTGATTTTGATACTAATTTCGAGCTCCAATCGATCTTCAATCTCTTGGGATTTTTGCAGAAAGTGTTTCCCAACACGGTTTAGATCTTTCTACAGTTTTCTTAATATATAAACTCTTTTAACGAGTCAGAGAATTCTTATATTTACGATTGATATGAGCAACAACATAAGACCTTAATCTATATATATAGCTTCCATATCAGACTTTCCCATCACAAAACTGATATAGACAAGATCCAAACTAAAAGGAATCCATTTTTTACCTGGACTTTCACTCATTGATTTAGATCATTTATTGAATCACTTTATTATCTTTATCTGGATCAAATTACGTAACTTAACCGTTAATTTATTGAAATGCCAAAATTATAATTAATAACTATTCATTTTATTGGAAAATAACAAAATTACCTTAGTGGGCAAAAATGTGAAACAAAGGTTAACATCGAAATCAAGTCAATCAAGTCATCTAGTCAATGTTTGAACGAGTAATGAAGCAAGAACCTTTCAACATTCTTAGAATCGAAGAACTTGAGTTCCAAACTTTCATGGACACGAAGCTTTGTCGGAAATTAACAAACCTTACAACACACGATGGCTCTTAGAAAGTTGACTCATAGATTTATTTCTTAAAGGGGGTGGTTGGTTCGTACAGGAGAATGGTAACAAGAATAAGAATGAATATAGTGAATAGTGAGAATGAATATTATCATTATAATTATAATGATCGGTTAAAAGAAAAGATTTAAGTGCAATTTTTTAATTAATTTTGAACTTTTTGTATCGATTAAAATCAAATTAACCCTATTTTTTTCTATATGGAACCAAAAGTATTAAAGTTATGAACATAACCTTTTCTTATTTTGCACATAAATTAGGTGTGTGTAAAAGCAAGCTTTTCTTTTATATGTTGATGAATTTTGTATTTAATTAATATTAAAAAAAATCGCAGTTAGTTACACCCTAATTAAATTATTATTTTATTAAGTAAAATAGTATCGTATCCTTGATTAGTTGTACCTAACATGGGATTGATATGATATTATTCTTTATTACGTGTACTTAACATCATCTTATCCTTGATTAGTTTTCTTAATAGCCTTGTCCTTTGCATACAACATTAGACCAAGAAATAACATAAGCCTCAAATGGATCATAGATTCAAATAGTACATGGGCTGGATTGTCTCAAGTCCTGTAATAGGCTTTGTAAGTTTAAGTCCTTAAAATTAATGGATTGAATCTAAATCCCTAAATGTAATGATTAAGGTTGATTTTTGTTTTCATGAGTTGTTCATCAACAACGAACATTATGAATGAGTTTTAACAAAATGGTAAGACATATTTGGGAAAACTAAGGCATGTTAATTACATAATTTATCAAACTTAAAGTTAAAATGACAAAAAATTAGGAGCTCAAATTGGAAATCGAATTCAACCTAACTAAACTTAAATAAAAAAGATCAATTTCAAATATATTTGTTAAGATAAATTTTAATGTTTTTATAATTTGATTTTTGTCTAAACGTAATTTAAATAAATCGATTAAAAATATAAATTTTGTAACATTTTTTTAATTTTCATTAGTGCTACAAAAGGTGAAAAAAGGAGATATAAATAATTAGAGTTGATCATACATGTCTATATAATTATTTCAAATCATAATTTAGGTTAGATATTTCAATACCTTAAACTCAATTTGATCCTAAATTTTTTTATTAAACTTGGTTCAATCTTGAATATGATAAAATCAAATTTGACCCATTAGGCAGAATCCAAAATAAGGCGATAGAAGGCATATGGAATCTCTCTAACAGCTCTCGTTCCTTTATGAAAGCAGAAGGAAGGTTAGAATGCCAACAGACATCTATTATTGAATTCACTGGACCTGATAGTCCCTTTTTTGGGAGAACATCCAATATCAAAGTCACTAAATGAGTAAGTCGTCAATCCCTCAAATGAACTATGTAACGTACTTTATATGTTAGGTTATGGGTGAGCATTTTACTAGAGGTTTTTACTGTATCATTCTATCCTTGTGTAATTCCTGTTGAAACATATAAATTTTGGAAGTATCCAAACTTTTTATGTTATCCTAATAAAAGGTTGATAATTGTATGGACAAAGAAACAAAGACAAAGCTAAGCTGCTCTAATTAATGGAGTGATATACATAAACAAAGACAAAGCTAAGCTGCACTAATGGAGTTACATACGTAAGGCTTTATGTAAATTGTTTTTATTTATCCTTTCCTCCTCTTCAAGCAAACTAAACGAACATGACTGTCCTTCATTCTACTTTTACATAATAATAATTATTATTATAACTAAATATCATACGTATACGAGCATTGCATCTACCAAAAGCTACCATTAGAAGAAACAATTAATGCATAAGTACACATATATTTTAACATTTCATCATCATGAAATATCATAAGAATACCATAAACCAATTTTAATGAAAAGTTTATAAGGAGAGACAAAGAAGTGTAGGGTCGATTTGAGAAGATTCGTATATTCATATTTGTTGTATTAGGCCAATGAATCTTTGACTAGTACTTTATAAATCAATGAGTTCCATAGTTTCATAATGGAAGACTTGTGGGGTTTTTTTTTTTAATTTCTGAAATAACCAATGTACCAGGTTATGGGTGCTTTGCTTTGCTTAAAGCGATGTGACTGCCCTTTTAATTATTTTTCCTCTTAATATAAAGCAAGCTCTAGGTGGTATGGAAAATGATGTGGATTTTAATCTAGGTTTAACAATTGGTTAATATATAAAGAGGCTATGATGGATTAGGGAACTAATAATGCATACTCATAGTTATTATATTCTTTAAACATTTAAGATCTTGATCGACTCAATAGTACTCGAACTTTATTTAAACCTGACTCAAGATTGAAAATATATTGATTAGATGTTAGTTGATCTCAATTGAGTATTTCATGCATCACAACCTTATGACCAAATGAATTTCTTATCATGTATGTGCCCATGCATGGTTCAAAAAGCACCACTAATTTGTGTGTGTTAGTCTATACTATATAATGCAAAGAAGTATACTCTTATATGTATATTATAATGTGTATATATATATAAGAGTATGGACATAAACCAATTTCTTTAGAAGAAAATTACATCCATTAAATTTTTTGATCAAAAACAAAAAATGACTTTGTTGATTTCTCTTCCTTTTCAACTCAAATTGAAGTGTGTAATACTAAATAAGAATCATTTCAAATACTTTGAATTACACTTAAAATTTAGCTTTTTTCTTTAATGTTTTGAAAAATAACAAATTAAAAGTAAAATAATATTAGACTTATAAATGTTAATTAAATTGAATTTGTAATTTAATTACAAATTGATGACCTATCAAATAATTTTTTTTAAAAAAATAAATATGAAATTCAAATTCAAGTATTTTAATATTAAATAAGAGTCATTTTAAACATAAATTTGAGTTAGAGGGAAAGATTGTCTTTCAATTTAATATTTTGTAAACTAATGAATTGAAAGTAGAAACATATTAAACTTAAAATGTTAACTAAATTAAAACTTTCGTTTAATTCTGTATTATTAACTTGTCAAATAATTTATTTAAAAAACAATTATGATATTAATTATTAAAAATAAGTAAAGCCTGTAGAACATGCTTGATCAAGAGAATATAAGTAAGAGGATTCAAACACAGAACCTTTTGGTCCTATATCTTTACTCCACTAACTCGACCAACCCCTTAGGGGGCCTTTGAGATAATAATTCATCAAATGTAAAAGGGATATGGTGTGGAAGGAACTAATTGAAAAGTTGGGCAAAAAGGAATCTTGATATGTCTTTACACACTTTTAAAAGAGGGGAAAGAATTTCCTGAGGCAGTGGAAGTGATGATGTCAAGTTTCCAATAAAACTTTTTCCCTTCAATGGACAATATCAGGTTGCCACAGTAACCAAGTGTCTCCAGCAATTCAAGAAATTGCAGTTGGCTGTGATGACTCTTTTGTTTTTTTTGGGGTCTCATAATTAGATGTTGATCATTTCACACAAAGATATTTCACATGTTTTTGCAACTAAGTTGTCACTTCTTTCCTTTGCTTTTTAGCATTTTATGTGGTCATGAAACCCTACACCACATTGTGATTATGTTCATGTTTTTGTTTAACTCATCTCTAAAAGAGTTCGAAATGAAAATAAACACCAAGCAATAGAGATTATCGCATGATGAAGAAGAATTAAGTAGAAGAGAAGAAGAAGAATTAAGAAAGAACAAGAATAACTTTTAAGTTGTTCCTCAACTATCAAAAGCTGCCTGAGAATTTCCAACACATACACTACTCTATAGGGACAGATTCATTGCCTTCCACTCCTCCCTGCAAAACTTTCGCACTTGTTCACTTTGCTTCTTATGTTAGTTCTCACATGTTACACACACACAAACACTCTATACTATCCCTCTTTGATCCTTCTAGAATTTTGAGTAAAAGATATTAGCTTTTTTGTGGTTTAAGAAATTTTAGAAAAATTCTTAATTTTTTTCTAATTTTCATTTTTTTAAAACAATCTCTTTTCTTAGACTTCGATTAAAAAATAATTACGAAATACATGTGATATAAAACATCGTATATGAACTAATCAAATGTCATTAATATTGTAGTAATATAACTCAATTCTTAAGTTCGATGAAACTAATTAATTTTGAGTTAAATTAATAATGTAAGATAATTATAATAAATTATTAATTTATGTTGAATATAATTAGTTCAATTCAAGTTTAAGAGTTGAATTAAATCATCATATAAGTAACATTTGATTAGTATGCTTATGATGTTCATATCATGTATGTTCCGTTAATATTTTTAATCCTAATTTTAAAAGAAGACATATTTTCAAAACATTGGAAAATACAAGAAAAATGAAAGGGTTTTCTAAAGTTTTTAAATCATAATATAACGTTATGTTTCTTACTCCAAAATTTATAATCCTTCCTGACATTATAGACCTGTTTCTAGGACTAGCCCCATCGCCATTCAATCTTTCCTGTCAACTTGATATGAAAATGAAGCAAACACACTCAAGAAGTTGCATTCCCTCTTGTCTGGTGGTGAATGAGGCACTACAAATCTAAATTGCACGCCTAAATCCTCACATAATATACATCAACTCATCAATCTTCACATAAAATTTAACTAAATTGGATTATAATTCAATTTTTGCATGCTTCTCCTAAGTTCATTGATCGTCTTATTTTTATAGTTAAATGTTTTAATCAACTTATAGACCCATCAATAGTTTATAATAATACCAAGAATTAAACAATAAAAAATTAAAATAAATCAGACAACATTGAACATAAGACCCCATAATTCTAGCTATGAACACACAAGTTAAAATTTTATGGCTTTTCACAAAAGGGAAAACTAAGTGACGTCGAAAAGGAAATCCAAGACTAGTGTTTGTTGTTGGATATGGCAATGGTGTGTCCTAGTCGTGATACAGAGAAACTTGAGTACTGAACAAAAGTCCAAAATTAGGGTTTTTGTTGTTGAATGATACGGGAATGGTGTGTGTGTCCCACTAGTGACGAATCATTTGAGGTGATTGGGGGTGATTAGATGCCCATTTTGATGGTGCTCCACTTGCAAGTCTTGTGTCTGCATTACTTCTTTTCAAGGTGACTTCACTCATTTATATATATGCCCCGAAAGCTCTTAGCGTCACCTTACTTTTTATTCATTTCTAGATTTTTTCTCCTACTTTTGTTTATCCTAACTAGCAACTTTAGAATTAATAAGTGCACATCTAAAAGATAGCAGTTGCGGGCTCTTTCGTTCTCAAAAGAAAAAGTTTGGAATTAATAATATGTAACTTATACATTTGTGTTTCCTTTAGATAAGTTGTTCCATTGTTTAACTGAGTTTCTTTATATTTTCGCTGCATTTTCTAAGGTTCGGTATGACCATTATGGGCAATTGTTGTTGTTGGATTTTTGTGTAAAAAATCCAGAAGTTTTTGTGTGGATATAGCTCCATTGTGTGCAATGCTTCGGTGAAGAAACTTTTGTTTTTGTTGGTGGATTTTTTTGCTACTGTGTGTAGGATGCTTCAATGATGATATTAGAGATTTACAACAAATTTCTTGGTGGACAACTTCCTAATCTTTCATCGACGAAGCTACATTGTTAGGAAAGTTGTTCTCTTTCTTAATTGTTTTCGTTTATGTTGAATTTTGTTTAATCAGTTGAGTTGTTTATTTTGTTTCGTTATCATTAAACATTATTTGAGAAAATTCTTTGTTGAAGTTAGTACAAGACAGTCTTACTATTGCGTGTAAACTTCTTTCATTGCGTGTAAACTTCTTTCATAGGTTGTGAAAACGAAGGATAGTGTTAATGGTTGAGTAGTATCAGCTCATTAAATTATTGTATAAAACTATTGTCATTAGTGAAAGAATTAAACTGGGTGAGAGCCTCGCAGACGTAGGTAAGGTGTGCCGAGCTGCGTTAACAAATTTTGGTATTGATTTATATATAAATCGAAGAGTTTGCGAAACTAATACGACCCTATGATTTTCGTAACGTTTTACAATAACTTTTATAATTATTTCTTTAAAAATAAGTAGTTCTCAACGACCATTAAAGTTTGATTTGATAATTAAAATGAAGTGTATACGTAATTATAAGTTTTTTATCTACTTTGTTCAACAATTTTACTTTAGATTATATTATATCCTAATAAAACAAATTTAAGGATTTTTGATTAGTCACTGATTGCTTCTTAATTAGAAATTGAACATTAATAATTATTCTTTTTTATTAAAAGTGAATAGAAAGTAAAAATTGATAGCTTTGTCATGTGAAACACATTAAAGATCTATTCGAATAATTAAAAAGGGTAAATGAAATATATACCTAATTAAACATCCTTTTCATACATACCTGGTTCTCTTAATTTCCCTCATTAATCTCCTAATCAAGAACAAGAAACAGGAACCCATTAAGCTTCTGCATTCATAGGATTATCTTTGAGTTTAGATTTAAGTGTTATAATTTGCTGGCCGACAACCAACTCTGCCATTATGGTACTTTACTGAAAAGCAATAGCCAGCTAATTCTGCAATTAGAGTACTTTCATGTCTGAACATATGTTCCACTGCATATGGACACGACAATGCATATTTTGATAAGGAAAAATCAACAAAAACTTGTAATAAAGGTCATAGCCAGGCCGCCGAATATATGCGTTGCTTTATGAGTTTATTCTAAGATCACCGCCAAAATTATAGATGTTGTCATGAAACCTAATTCTTTCTTCTTCTTCATCTTTGGATACGTTTAGGTTGAGATTCATGGGAATATATGATGACTTTAGAAAGTAGTAAGGAGGGGAACCTCCACCATACTTGGTACAATATATATATATATATATATATTAGAAAGTAGTAAGGAGGGGAACCTCCACCATACTCGGTACTATATATATATATATATATTCTCTCTGTTATTTAGAAATAAGGTTGTATATTATAAAATTTATCTAAATTTTGCGTGTCAGCAAGGTTTTTACTAAGTATTGTTATTGTTGTTGTATATATTATTTTCATGCATCTAGATTAACATGAATCTTGTTATACGGTGACTTGACTTTATAATGTGAAAATTAAAAAAAATGAATCTTTCATGTTGGATAGTTGATTGACATGGTTGTGGAATAATATATGATGATCAAGCTATGGCTACGTCATGGTATATTTGCTTGAGTATATAATTCTTTGTGGACCACCTATATATATTTGCTTTACCTACCTTCGTCCCTCTTTACCTGTCTATTTTCTTACCATATTCCCTATAATTAACTCTTTATCATAAGGTTGAAATTTTATTTATTTAAGAATTAGTAAGGTTATTATCATACCACTTGGTATAACTTTGGTCTATGTTGTTGATATATCAAGAAAGATACATAATTCATCACTATTTAAAAGATAGTACTTGTAACTACTTTATAAATTCAATAATATAAATATTCAAACTTTACCCACGAACCTGAATAATATTTATTAATATATAGATCACAAATAATTAAAAAATGAAAATATAGTGTGTATATTAAAATTTTCTTTTATGAAATTCATCCATAATTTTCTAAAGTGGTACTTATAATTGCTTTGTTTTTTTTATCACATATAATTAAATCATATAATTTTCATGAAATATTCGAAGTTTACTTATAAGTCAAGTCATGTTGGAAGAGGTCCATCAATATATGGAGCCTTTCCTTTGTAATTTTTTTACAAGAGACTGTTTCTATTATTCGAACATGTGATTACATGGTTTCAAAGGAACAATTTTAAGGCTAATAATATTTTCTTCATATAATCAAGAAAATAATAACAAAAAGTATATATATATATATATATATATGGGCCAATTTTCCCCCCGATCGTGCCAGCCCACCGTGCCAAGTGCCTGCTGCGGCTGCCGCAACTGCACCTACGTGCAGACTTGCCCACCGAAGGTGC
>JAOSBN010000005.1:2021450-2033332 GCA_027563595.1 Erythroxylum suave | reverse complement strand
CACTCTAGACGTCACTTAGTAATCCCTTACTTAAGTTCTTCCTAGAGTTTCTTAAGTCCCAAACCTTCAATTTTCACATTCGAATCAATTTGAAGATTTGCAGTACAATCCTGAAATTGAGAAGACAGCTAAAAGGCTATGGAAACAGACGAAACAGTAGCGACAAGTGCAAAAAATGGAACGGATGGTAGCAAACCGCACCTTTTGCGAACTAGTCGCGCCCATATACGCTCAACAGCCCTACTGTATTAATTTTTCGAATTTAGGTGATAACAATACTTTTGAATTAAAATTTGAGCTGATTCATTTATTACCTATTTTCGGGGGTTTACCGAGAGAAGATCCGTACAAACACTTGAAGGAATTTCACATGGTTTGCATGAGAATGAAGCCAACGAATGTGACGGAAGAGCAGATTAAGCTAAGAGCTTTCCCTTTTTCTCTCAAGGATGATGCTCAAGATTAGTTGTACTATTCAGCTAGAGAGAGCATGCAAACATGAGCTGAAATGAAAAAACATTTCTTCGAGAAATATTTTCCAGTATCGAGAGCAGCCAATATTTGAAAGGAAATTTGTAGAATTTGACAACATATGGGAGAAACACTCTACAAATATTGGGAAAGATTTAAAAAACTTTGTGCTAGTTGTCCCCATCACTAAATAACTGTTCAATTGCTAATTTAATACTTTTATGAAGGTCTTTCGCTCACGGATAGGAGCATGATTGACGCTGCAAGTGGTGGCGCCTTACTTGACAAAACGCTAGCAGCCGCAAGGGAATTGATCGCGAACATGTCTTCCAACACTCAACAATTCGGAGTACGTACTGAGCATGGAGCAAAAGCCGTGAGTGAGGTGAACGTGGCTACGTTGGAGAAAAGATTAGATGACCTTACTTCTTTCGTACGACAAATCATGGTTATGAAGAAAGAAGAAGCAAAGGTATGTGGAATATGTTCAATGTTAGGACATCCTACTGATGCATGTCCGGTTTTGCAAGATAAAAATGCAAAACATGTGAATGTCATGGGAGGTTTTACTGGACCGAATCAAAGGGAGTACGACCCATTTTTCATCACCTAAAATCCGGTGACGCAATTAATCGAATTTGAGGTATGGGAATCCTTAAGGGCAGCAAACGACTACAAATCTTCAACAATATAAACAACTGTATATGCCTCGGCAAAATCAAAATACAACATCCAATTTTGAAGGTAAGTCTTCTTTGGAAGATATAGTGCAAACTTTGGCTACTAACACTTTGACATTTCAATGGAGTAATGAAGCAAGTATCTGAAATATTGAGAATCAACAACGGAACATCGAAAATCAAATAAGCCAAATGGCAACTGCCATAAATTGATTGGAAGCGCAAACATTTGGAAATTTTTCAGCACAACCGGAGATCAATCCTAAACAAACTACGAAAGCCATCACGCAAAAGGCACCTTCACAACTAGAAATGACTCAAAACAAGTTGAAAAATATGGTGATTCTGCCTCCTTTTCTGAGTCGATTTGCCAAAGAAAAGAAGGAAGAGCAAGAGAGGTAGATATGGGAGACTTTCCGAAAAATTCAGGTAAATATTCCTCTACTTGATGCGATTAAACAGATTCCACGATATGCTAAATTCCTTAAGGAACTTTGCACTTCAAAACGAAAATTAAAATTTGATGAGAAAATGCAATTGGGAGAGAATGTTTTAGCTATTTTGTAGAAGAAAAAGCTTCCACCTAAGTGCCAAGACCCAGGTATGTTCACTATCGCATGTCAAATTGGTAATTTGGGAATTGAGAAAGTTATGTTAGATTTGGGTGCTTCCATAAATGTGATGCCTTATGATGTTTATAATTCTTTAAATGTGGGACCTTTCAAAGAAACTAATGTAGTGATTCAATTAGCAGATTTTTCAAATGTTTATCCAAAAGGTGTGTTAGATGATATTTGAGTTCAAGTGGGGGATATGCTTTTTCCAACTGATTTTTATATTTTGCAGATGGAGAGTGATGATGTATCTTCTTCATCCCTGATTTTCCTTGGAAGACCATTCTTAAAAACCACTAGAACAAAAATTGATGTTCATGATGGATAATTAATCATGGAATTTGACAGTGAGCTAATTAAATTCAATATATATAATGCCATGAAAATTTCGGATGATGAACAATCTGTTGTTTTTGTAGATTTTATAGACACATGAGTACAAGAAAAATCACTATTAAGTGGAAGAGATACACTTGAAACACTCTTGAAGAAGGGTGATGCCCAAAAAGACTAGTGGACATTAGAGTATGAAGGTGAAACGATAAAGTTCCACTCATTAGAAGTCTTGGAGCATCGTGTTGAGAAGGAGCTGACTTCGAGGGAAATTGCTTCAGGCTCCTCACGAAGTCTGAGCATGCTACCTATTAGACTCAAGCATCCATTAGATAATGGATGAAGTACATATGTCAAAGGTCAAGTTTGTGACCTTAAATAAGCGCTTGATAGGAGGCACCCCATCCGTATCCCTTTCTTTTTCATATTTTTCTCTTTTATGCATATCTTTGTTGTTGTGCTTTGAGTGTTTTATTTATTTTCTTTGGTTTGTTTTGTTTGTAGGCATTTGAAAAGGAAGCTGCAATCATTCATTTCAAGTTGCATGTGGTGTCTTCAATCTAGGGGAGTACTTTTATTCCCATCCCTCTTTTATGCTTTTATTGTTTTTGAACATTGAGGACAATGTTGGTCTAGGTGTGGGGGAAGGAATTAGATTATATTTGTGTGACCTTGTTTTCGATTTTTGTGTGTGATTCTTTTCGATTTTTGTATGTTGGGTATACATGTTAAGCCGTCAAGCTTTATCCTATTAGTTTGGATGAGATTGAATGTATGCATGAAATTTAATTGGGCTATGTGAGTATAAAGTGAATCATGCGGATTGCTAGCAATAACCGATCTTGTAATTAACTTGGTCAAAATTTTGACATTTGAGTGATGAGGTAATTGTGGAATTAAGGTGAATTATTGAATTAAACCTGTGAACAAATTTGAGCCCTAATGACATCATCTTTATGTCCTTCTATTTCTTTCTATTTTGTGATGCTCCTCTAATCATGTTTGCCTTCAGAACTTACACTGAACCAGATTGAAATTGTTTGATTACATGGATTATGGAAATGATTAAGGCCTTCTTTGTTTCTACACCTTTTAGCTTAAAAATGACCTACCTAGTCATTTTCCCTTTGCAAACACTTTTGAGCCATTAACCTTGTTTTTCATTTAATCACCCTACATTGAAACCCTAAAACCCCTTTAGCCTTACTCGATCGCAAGTTGAATAAAGTATTGAGTAATTTGGGACTTTTGTGTTTTATTCTATTTTGAGATATTTTTATAGGTACTTCTATTGATGTGTTTATTAAATTATGATGCTAGTAATTTCTCTTGTTTTTATTGTTCTCCTTTGTTCTTAGCCAAGTATAAAAAAAAGGGGAAAATAAAAAAAGAAAAGAAAAAAAAAGAGGAGGAAAAAGAAGAGAAGAAAAGGAAAAGGAATAAAGCATAGTAGCATTAGTTAGTAATGAGTAGTTGTAGTCCTTTGTATTCATGTGTTTGTCTTAGAATTTGAATGTGAGTGTCCCTTTTACTTGGTACTTTATGAATGCTTGTGACTAACCCTTTGCCACATTTTTACTTTACCTTTAAACCTAGCCCCATTACAACCCATAATAAAGTCCTTATGATCTATGAAATCATGTAATTCGAATGAATAATAACTAGTGAATTTGCAAGCCCGTGGTAGTGCAATCTGTTAGAGGGAGATTTGAGAGAAACACTTTGTCCTTAAACACTTGAGTATAAGAGAGAAATCTGATAGAAGAATTCACTTTGGTTTCATGCTTGCTTTTTGAACAAAGATGTCTCTTAGAATTTCCCACTCTAACGTAAAAAAGATAATCCTAATCGCTACTTGTGATTAACAAAACTGAACGTTATATTTCATTAATCTAGCTATTAAACGAATCAATTCCTAATTGCGCACCTAGAAATCAATCAATTCAATTAGAAAAAGTAATTCAGAAGACACTCAATGTTCATCAACAAAACAAACTTCATTGAAACATCTCACACATAATAGATGATAACATGGTTCCCCTCAACCAAGAAAAGAAGTTTAGCTACTCATAATGAAGTTGAAAATAAAAGGAATAACAAAACACATTGTCTCCATCCTTGGTCGTTCAAGAAAATCCGACAATATGTATAAAAATACTGTAGAAAATAAAAGCCTAACTATGGCTGCCCAAAAACAAGAAGAAAGATTGCACAAATTGAAAAACTCCTTCTAAGGTCTACGTGAACGATAACGTAAATCCTCAATTTAATGCCTCCTGATCCCTTCCTTTTCTATCCTCTCTTACAGATCACATCTCCCACATGATCACGTCTAGTCATGAATTTGCTGCCAACTTGGAATTTCAGATTTCTTTGTTTCTTTTGCATCTTTTTAACTCAATTTCATCTCCCAAGTGTTGGAAATCATCTGAAAACAATTAAGACACAAATCTATAAATTTTGAATAATAATTTCAACATATGAGAGAGATTTATATCTCAAATAAGTGCAAAATGACAACTTAACAATAGTACTTGTAATTGCTTTATAAAATCAATAATATAAATAATATAAATATTCAAATTTTACCCACGAACCCGAATAATATTTAGTAATATACAGGTCATAAATAATTTAAAAATGAAAATAAAGTGAGTATATTAATTCATCCATAATTTTCTAAAAATGGTACTTATAATTGCTTTTTTTTATCACATATAATTATATCATAATTAATATCATATAAGTTTCATGAAATATTAGAAGTTTACTTATAGGTCAAGTCGAGTTGGAAGAGCAATTAATATACTTAGCTTTTTCTTTGTAATTCTTTACCAAGAAACTATTTCCATTATTTAACATGTGATCGCATGGTCTCAAAGGAACAATTTTAAGGCTAACAATATTTTCTTCTAATAATCATGAAAATAATGGCAAAAAGTATATATCTTAAAGCTTCATAATCATATCAAATAGTTATATATATATACACTAGGTAGTCTGACTGGTAAGTTTGATTCTAATCAGACCAATTAAATTAATAATAATGGTTTCGAAATGGTAAATTTATCCAAGAATCTCTTACGTAAACATCATATTACCTCATCATCAAGCATGCTATGGAAGTGACTCAGACACCCACTACTCTTCTGTCATGCATATCCCACGCTATCTCTTTCTCTCCTAGTAAACAAAACAACATAAAATTAAGAGCCTCCAGATTCGATCCAATTTGTTTGATGTTCATCAGTTCTTGTCATCTTCCTTTATTAAGATGTTGCTTTCACCTTCTCATGCATAGCACAGTACATACAGACATGTCTGAAACTGGTATAAATAAATGTGTATTCCCTGGGGAGAAACTTAAGAGCCTTTCTTTGCTTAGATTCTTCCTCTCTTCTTTTCTTTCCTTTTCTTGTTCCCTATAACTTCAATAATCTTATCTTGAACCTCTGAAAATGGAGAAGCTAAGAGGGTACAACAAGTTCCTTGAAACTTCTAAATGTTAGGGTTATGTAAATATAGTGCCCTAGAAAGCAGATGTATTTACATATAACTTAACTTTCGTCCAAGTACAATATTGTAATGAAAATATTTATTATTAATAAAACAAAAGAGTTTGGTTTTATTTGTATGAGCATAATATAACTGGTCATAAGGTACTAAAGTTCCTTTGTAAGTAATATACATATACATAGAGATGTATGTGAAACATGTATATTATTAAAATCTAAATTAATTGATTTAGGGTCGAATAATCAAGTTGGTCGCTTGATTATGATTTAGATCGTAGTGTTGCAATTTACCTCCGTGTAAGTAAAGGAGTTTACTTCAAGAGAATGATGAATTTCAAATCATGATACTAGTTGACTATCGGTAATGACACTATTAAATGAATATGAAATCGCGTATGTTTTAAAGAATAAAGTAGGCTGTTACTTTAATCCTAAAACATACACCTTAGCAATCGTTTATTACGAACCACAATCTTAATGAGTGGTAAACTCATGTATGTTTCGTTATAATTCTTGATATGATCGGAATGAATTTTTACAGGGTATCAATCCAGTGTCTGTATGTTGAAATTATTAATTGAAATATGCATCAGGGAACATTCACTCAAATACAGAGTTTATAATGATATCATCACTTCTAGATGTTTTATGGAGATTGGTGATTAAACTGACCCAGTAGTTTGATGGACTAGCTACCTATCAAGTCCTAATACCAAGATTAGATCTTGTGTGTTAATCACCATGTAAAGTAACGGGAGATCTAGAAGGAAAAACTAATATAAGGGCAAAATAGTAATTTTACCCTTTATTGTGCAAATGGATATAGTATGGTTCATAATAGAGTTTGCGATTGAATATCGTATTAATAAATTGTAATACATTTTCTCATAATTTTAAATAATTCAAGAGTTCAGTCAATTATCTTTAGTGAATTGACATTTGGTTAATAAGTCACTATTAATTTAATCTCGCTGAACTCTTGGAGCTCAAATTATTTAAGTCCAATTAGATTCCTCGCTTAGCTTCTAGGAAGGTTATTAAAGAATGTAAGAAAAATAAACGGAGGTTATCGGAAAGAAAATGAGACAGTTCGGAGAGAAATAGACAAATTAGATTCGGGTCAATTAGACCGAAACAATTTAATTAAGAGTTAATTAAATTGAGTCTTAAGCCTATAATTAAATGTTGGGCTTACACTAATAATTGTTAATTATAAGCCCAAAGAAACATTTAATATTAGGCTAAATTTGATTTAATTAATTAGATTAATTGACTTAAAATTAATTAAAAAAAGAGCAAAGCCAATCATACTTCTTTCTTCATTAAATGGTTTCATGGTTATTTTTTAATGACTTTTAAAAGATCCATTTTCGGTGATAGCAGTCTGAAGTAATGCTTTTCTTCGTTAAATTGTATAATGGATGGGAAAACGTACATGAATGGAGACAATTCTTTAATGGCTTTTTTAAGGAATGGTTGGTGCGTTTTTCCCAATCTCTCTCCACTCGTTTTGAAAGAAAACTGATTATGCTACTCTTCATTAAAGGGTTTAATGCTTCTCATCACCATCACCACCTTGGGATTTGATTACTCCTTCCGAGTAGAAGCGAAAGGGTTCTCCAATGGCATCTGGTTACTATGGAAACAGGATTTTAATGTGTTGAATGAAGTAGTGCATAAGCAATTCATTCATGCGAAAATCCGCTATGGCGCGCATGAGTTCAAGTTCACCGCGATTTACACCAGCCCTCAAAAGACAAATCAAAAATTTTTCTGGGAACTTTTACGTGGGCTTGGCGCCTCCATAACGAGGCCGTTGATTGTCGGGGGGGACTTCACTGACAAATTGAATAACCTAGATAAACAGGGGGCTCTCAGCACAGTTTGGTGGTTAGTAAGGATTTTAATGATTGGACATAGGTGAGGACTCCAGGATCTGGGATACATTGGTTCGCGATTCACATGGCGACGGGGAAACATCCAAGCACGATTAGATCGAGCGTTGTGTTCGTCAAACTGGTGGGAGTTGTTTCCACACACAATGAATCACCATCTTCCATTCTTAGGATCTAACCATCGGCCACTACTGATTAAGTTTAACCACCAGAGCTCGTACGCAGGCGGTCGATCAATATTTTGCTTCCAATCGACGTGGCTTGCTCCTATGAATTTCCCTACCGTAGTTGCTGAGAAGTGGACCCTAAACGAAGAGTGGATGATGCGCTCATTGACTCAGTTCTCCAACCATCTCACAAACTGGAACCGCACTGTCTTCAGTAACATCTTTCGCGCAATTGCTGGTTGTTAACTTGATTGGAAGGTATACAGAGGATGCTAATGCAAGAGGAGACTGATAATCTTTTCACCCTGGAGGATAAACTGAGTGGGGAACTAGTCCAGGTGTTATCTGAGGAAGAATTATTCTGGCACCAAAAAGTCAAGTGTGACTGGTTGGCACAGGGTGATCGAAACACCAATTATTATCATAAGGTCACTATATACAAAAGGAAGCAAGCAATGATTACCCGGCTCCTAGATGAAAATGGGAATGCAATCGAAGATACCCAGATTCTAAGAACCATGGCTAGAAATTATTTTGCTCAACTTTATACACTAGATGAGGGCACACCACAACACCTCCAGTCATCCCAAACCTTCCCTCGATTACCAAAGGAACTATTCCTGGACATTGGGCAATCGGTATTAGCATATGAAATTAAATAAGCTCTTTATGGCCTGAACCCAAATAAAGCGCCGGGTGTTGACGGGTTTACGACTCTATTCTTCCAAAAACACTGGGACACAGTGGGTTCATCGGTGGTGAAGTATATTCATCGTAACAAAATCTGGGAACAGGAACTGAATCAAACTATCCTAGTACTGATTCCAAAAGTTCCGTCCCCCACTTCTCTTAATCAGTTTCGTCTTATTAGCCTTTGTTCCGTACTCTACAAGATCATATCGAAAGTGATAGTCAACCGGTTAAAACCACATCTCAAAAAATTAGTGGCCAATACGCAGTACAGTTTCATCCCTAGACGACATTTAATCGAG
Organism: Erythroxylum suave; assembly: GCA_027563595.1. Lineage (NCBI taxonomy): Eukaryota > Viridiplantae > Streptophyta > Magnoliopsida > Malpighiales > Erythroxylaceae > Erythroxylum > Erythroxylum suave. The sequence continues at coordinate 2,024,665 of JAOSBN010000005.1, read as the reverse complement.
AATATTATTATTATACAAGAGATCATCCACTCCATGCGTCAAAAACAAGGTAAGATTGGGTACTTTACTCTAAAAGTGGATCTCGCAAAAGCCTATGATCGGTTGAATTGGTCTTTTCTTTTCGACACCCTCCAGGAAATCGGCATTCCCCATAACATCCTCAGTGTCATTATGAGATGTGTGGTTACGGCCACAATGCAGCTCGCATGGAACGGATCTCTTTCCTACCCATTTCATCTAGCGAGAGAAATTCGTCAAGATGACCCCCTTTCACCTTATTTATTTGTGCTATGCATGGAACGCTTGGGTCATCTTATTGCCCACGTGGTGGCTCAAGACACATGGAAATTGTTTAAGTGGAGCAACACAGGACTTGAATCTCACATCTTTTTTTGCAGATGATCCTATCCTTTTTGGCAAAGCCACAGACATGCAGATTGCAACGGTCTCGACAATCATAGAGGAATTCTGCTAGGTAACGGGACAACAGGTGAACAGAAACAAATCCCGTATTTTCTTTTCCAAGAATGTCCTTGCGGACCGAACACACCGGGTTAGCCAAGTGTTACAGATCCGATGTACGGATAACTTGGGAAAATATTTAATAGTGCCTTTGATCCACGAGAGAGCAAACAGGCACACGTATCAATACATCCTAGATCACACTCAGCAAAAGCTAGCAGGATGGAAGGCCAACACCTTATCCTTAGCAGGACGTGTTACCTTGACTCAGTCAGAACTGGCATCCCTCCCCCTTTTTATGATGCAAACTTTCCGGTTGCCACGCCAACTTTGCGATGAGTTGGAACAAAAAATAATGTGATCCTTCATCTGGGGTTCGACAGCTGGACAAAGTAAATTACCTCTAGTCAACTGGGCGGCAGTTTGTCGACCGAAGAAGTCAGGGGGTTAGGGATCAAGTGTGTTCGAGCAACCAATGATGCACTGATGACAAAACTGGGCCGGGAGTTGCTCACTAGGCCATCAGCATTATGGGTCCAAATCCTAAGAGTAAAATACAGGTTAGATTTCACTCAGATTCCACAGACGTTGCAAAAGCCAAGAGCGTCGATTATATAGAGGGTGCTCTCAGCTATGTGGGATTACGTCAGACAGAGAAGTTTGTGAAAACTAGGTAATGGCCAATGGGTCCGGTTTTGGATCGACCAATGGCTACCCAATTGGGGCCCACTAATTGCATAGACCACATCACCCCTTCCTGTTATGATGTTGCGTACTCACGTTATACTCACGTCCGGGAGTATGTGGACACGAGGGGTCACTGACACTGGGACGTGATTCGGACCTATCTTCCTCCATCAGTATGCAGAGCCCTTGCAGACATGCGCCCTCCCTCTGAGAATAGGGGGAGGATGAAATTGTCTGGGGTTCGGGACCCTCTGGAAAATTCATAGCAGCATCAGCCTATGAATTAATTGTCAACTTGGACCCCAATACGCAGAACCCAATCTGGAAAGCGGTTTGGAAATGGGTAGTTCCACAATGCATTCATTCCTTCCTGTGGCTACTGGAACAACGGAAATTACTGACTAATCATCAGAGGGTCACTAGACATCTAACTACCGATAGCAGTTGTCACCACTGTGGATAAGAAGAGACTTTATTGCATGCACTAAGGGATTGCCCCCGGATGGTTACTTTCTAGCGCCAGTTTCAACCTGAGCTGATAGTGGCCGATTTCTTTCAACAGGACGAGGACATATGGTTGAGAGCAAACATCCCTAAACCTGTCCCCACTCAGGTCAGCGACTAGGCCACTATTTATGGTGTAGCCTGGTGGTTTCTCTGACAGTGGCGGAGCCGCAGTCTTTTTGAAGCAGAGTTTGTCTGGCCGGTGACCGGACATCGCATGGTCTTCTATTATGTTCACTGGATAGTGAAAGCCCGTGAAGTGACCGGAAGAGTTGTAGCGATGAGAGGATTGCCCATAAGACACGTAGTGAGTTGGCAACCACCACACGAAAGGTGGATCAAATTAAATACCAATGATGCTGTGCAACTTGGGACTGGTCGGGGTTCGGCTGGGGGATTACTACGGAATGCCGCTGAGGCATGGTGTGGTGGATTCTTAACCAATATCGGCCGATGTTCTTCATTATCTGCTGAACTACAAGGAGTGCATGACGGTCTTCAATTGGCATGGATTTTTGGATTCCGCCACGTAGCCCTGGAGACCGACTCCTTAGAGGTTATTATTATTTTATCTTCCTCAATAAGTATTTTGACTGAAGTTCCCCTTTTGGTGTAGGGTATCCAGGAGCTTTTGGATCGTGACTGGGCTGTACAGCTCCAACATGTTCATCGAGAAACGAATCAGAGCGCTGATCAACTGGCCTCAATGGCGGCGTTCGCCAGTCCCAGTCTGCATGTACTGTCAGAAATCCCAAATGCACTGAGGATGTGGGTCCGACAGGAAAGTCAAGGCATGTCTTATTAACGCAGTCTGCATTAATGTTTTAATTCAATGTTTCCATTCCGTTGTATACAAAAAAAAGAAAGGGTTTAATGGTTGGTTATTTTTCTCTCAACAAGCTGAGGATAGATGAGAATGTCTCATTTTGTTGTTCTATAAGTTATCCGAATATAGCAAAGAGCTGCCCCCCCCCCTCCCTTTTCCCACAAAAGGATTTTGATAACTAAGTTGTCCAAAGAAAACAAGTCGTAAATCGGATTGGTTGAGGACACAATAACGAGAAGTCGGTAATATTCCGATCTTGTTCTTATTTTATTTATTTTCCTTATACCGTATTATGTATGGATTAAAGTATATTGATTTAGTGTTATGCTTCTGCTATATTTTGATTTCGGAAAAAAAATTAAATCTACCATTTAACCAAATCTAAGTATGTTTTTGTTTTCAATGCATCCCTAAACCCTACTTTGCCATGATCTCTCTACAGTTCGGCTATTCCGGCATGAATATTATCACTAAAGTGTCACTCAACCGAGGCATGAGTCACTATGTGCTCGTGGTCTATCGTCACGCCATTGCAACTGCTATTATAGCACCATGTGCTTTGATCTTCGAGAGGTAAAGAATCTATATATGTATATAAACATGACTCGTGCTCAGAGACGAACACCACTGGCCCCCCAAGATTTAAAAAAAAGTTATATTATATATATGTTGCACGTTGGAATTTTTTGCTTCATCTCTCAAAATTTCCTTCCCATATGTTTCACTCTTTATCTTC
>JAOSBN010000005.1:1978082-2021350 GCA_027563595.1 Erythroxylum suave | reverse complement strand
TTCATATAATCTATAAAATTATATCAAATATATATATATATATATATATATATATATATATATATACACACACACACACACACACACATTTATTTATGATCAAATGAACTATTAATCTGACTAGCAAGTTTGATTCTAATCAGACCAATTAAGTTAATAATAATGATTTAGAAACGGTAAATTTATCCAAGAATCTCTTACATAAACATCATATTACATCATCATCAAGCATGCTACGGAAGTGACTCAGACACCCACTACTCTTCTGCCACGCATATCCCACGCTATCTCTCTCTCTCCCAATGAACAAAACAACACAGAATTTACAAGCCTCCACGTGAAATGCGTGTGTGTTTTTGTGAGGTTGAATTGTTGAGGTTGTAGTTTTAGGTGAATCACGTGACTAGGCTTATATGTCTTTTGTTGGAGTCTTCCTTGATTCTGTCGTGATTATTGAGTATTTTTAGCTGTATTTGTTTTAGGAATACAACGCATCCTGGGCTGATTGTGTGAGGTTGCAGAGTTGGTCATTGTGTGTGACCTTTGGCTAGGTATTCTTCATCTCTCTTCAACAATAATAGTAGGCTTTGTAATCGTTGATGATGTTGATTTTGGCAGCCACAGTTTTAGTGATTTTGAGCAATCTTTGTTGCTGTGTTTCATATGTATAACGCGGATCTTTGGACAACTTTATAATCTTTCTTTTAGAGAAAAAATCTGCTGAAGTTTTAATGTGTGTGCAACTGGGATTTTAGGGATTTTGAGTGATATTTGGTAGCTGTTTTTTGGTGATTATGTCCAGATTTGCAGCTGTGTTTAATGTGTTTTTTTGGACTGAATGTGTGCTGTTTTTTTTTGGGAAAACATGCAGAAAAATTGATCCATTGGGTAGCTGCGTTTCTTTGCATGTTTGCTATATTTTTGGGTTCGATGTGCCCATTATAACCAGTCGTTGTTGCCGGCTTTTTTGTGTGAAAACTCCAAAAGTTTTCATGTGATTATAGCTCCATTATGTGCAAGGTTTCCATGAAGAAACATTTGTTTTTGTTGGTGATTTTTTTAATGCTATGCGTGGGATGCTCCAATGACGATATGGGAGGTTTACAACCGATTTCTTGGTGGACAACTTCCTAATCTTTTATTGATGAAGCTACATTGTTAGGGAAGTTGTTTTCTTTCTCAAGTGTTTTCATTTATGTTAAATTTTGTTTAATCAATTGAGTTGTTTATTTTGTTTCGTTATCATTAAACATTGTTTGAGAAAATCCTCTGTTAAAGTTAGTAAGAGGTGCTTGTACTATTGGGTGGAAATTCTTTCATGAGTTGTGAAGACAAGGGATAGTATCAAGGGTTGAGTAGTGTCGACTCAGTAAAGCCTTATATAAAACTATTGTTATTAGTGAAAGAATTAAGTTGGATGAGGGCCCCGCAGATGTAAGCAAGGTGTGTTATTACCAAATTCTGGTGTTGATTTATATTTGTGCATTTAATTTTTTGTGGTTTTGATTGTGTTTGAAACGACTAAGGTAAATCAAAGAGTTTGTGAAACTAATACACCCCTACGGTTTTTCAATTAGTACCTGAGTGGGTCACTGAATCAGAGCTTAGTACATCAAGTCGTTGCAGATCCTTGTTTCGCAATTATGGCTATAAGAGAGGGGTATCAATCATCGGGCCATCATTGTTAGATGGTTTAAATTATCCTACGTGGAAATCACATATGAGAGTATTCATTCATGCATAAAGAACAAAAGTATGGAACTCGGTTTTAAATGGCTAGACACATCGAGTGACAACTGATGAAAAGGGAGACGCAGTGCTTAAAGATGTATATGAGTGGACAAGGGCTGAAGAAGAGAGAGCGCCTGAAAATTCTCTAGTCCTGCATGCCATCTTTAGTGCAATTGATGAAGGTCGCTTTGCTATGATATCAGCCTGTGAATTGACGAAAGAAGTATGGGACACATTACAGACTATACATGAAGGATTGAAATCTGTGATAGCCTCGAAACTTGAAATGTTGGCTATGAGATTTGAAGAGATGAAGATGGATGAGAGTGAAACCATTACAGACTTCCATAAGAGACTATATGATATAGCAAACCAAGCACATCAACTTGGGAAGAAGTACTCTAACTTGAAATTAGTTAAAAAGACATTGAGATCATTGCCTCCGAGATTCATACCAAAAATTGTGGCCATCAAAGAAACCCATGATATCACTAAATTGTCTTTAGATAAGGTAATTGAGATTCTTACCAACTTTAAGATGAATTTGTTGAGGGATAATCGAGAGAAGAGCAAAGGATTGGCATTGCAAGTTGAGATTGGTAATGACGTGAATGACTTCGAAGATGAATCCGTGGAGAATGAGGATATGGAGTTATTGAAAAAAAAATTCAGCAAGTGGTTAAAGAAAGTGAAAAAGGATAGATTCGAGTGTAAGCAAAGCAGTAGGAGTTCATAAAACAACAACTTCAAACAAAAAGCTAAAACTCAAAAGGATGAAAGAAAAGTGAAGAAAGCTCAGTGTCAGGAGTGGCAAGACTTCGGACATGTGCAAGCGAAATGTGCTAACACCTTGAACAAGGAAAAAGGGAAATCTTATACGAGCACTTGAGAGTGAGAATGAATCCGAAAGTGAATATGACAATGAAGAAGAAGTTACAAATAATGTTGTGTTAGTTACTTTAGACAGCAAAAGTCCAGTTACTTGCTTAACAACAACCAAGAAGGAAGTAACCGATGACAAAAACATGAGTAAATCAAAAAATTTAGGGAAAAACGTCGACAAATCAGCTCAAACCTCAATCTCAGATTATGACAGTGATGTCAATACTTCAAATGATAAAAAGGAAGATATTTATGAAGCCTATGAGTTAATGTATGTGTAAGAAAAATGAGAAGTTAAAGGAGGAAAACTCCACCATGAAGAACACAACTCAAGACCTTGAGAAGAAATTGTTATTTACAATGTATGAACATAATGAAACAAAGTTGAAGCTCAGTACGGAAAAGGGAATAAAATGTTAAATGGAGGTACCAAAAAGCTAGAAAAGTTGTTAGAAATTGGTAAGACTAAAGGAGACCTTTAAGGCATTGGCTATAAAGGTGAATGTTCCAAGTCGATTGGTGAGAAAACTTATGTGACCAGATTTGTCCAAGAAGAAACCTCAAGGAAGAATCCCAGGTTTATACTACATGTCATTTTTGTGTAGCAGTCGAGTACATAAGATCGAAATGTTACAAGTTGTTACAAATGATATTTCAAATGGGTCAAAACCGAAAATCTAGACACTCTTAATTAAATTTCCAGCAGAAAGCCACATTACTGAAGCACTCTTGAGTTAGAAAGGGACAAATACAAGCACAAACACGTAGTAAAGGAAAAACAAGAAATTGTCCATATTCACAATTAATTACTACTTTTGAAGAAACTGTTCAGACTGAAGGTAAGTCAGTTGCTTCAGATGAAGAAATCAACCAAACAATTGATGACTGAAATAATGTGACGACGAATAAGCCCAAGTTTGAATTACTTTGAGGGGCACAAGGACTCTGTGCTTTACATTTTTGAAGTATAGGTTGATTTTATTTACCAAAAAAATAAAAAAGAGGTCGAAGGAGTTATCATTTAGGCTTTCTGAGTTTTTACTTATGGGTTTTCTAAGGTTCAGTTGATTGATGTGTACATAAGGTTGTGCTTGATGATGGAGCTTATAAATTTTATCAGTCTTATGAAGATGGAATTTAAGTGAGCAATGATATGTTAACATATGTATTAATTGGTAGTAAACTGTCATCTTGGTTTTCTACTATTGCACTATGTGCTTATGGTTTTTCTGCTACACGTGCTACTAACTTTTATGCTTCTTTATTTGTTAAGATTGATCGCATTGAAGACATTCTTGTTTTGATATTGTTTTGTTTTAAGGGGGAGATATCAGATTGTCTTTGTGACTGTTCAATTCAGGGGGAGATTTTAAGGCATCTTCGTGACTATTAACCTTGCTTTTGGCATCTTTTTATCCCAAGAGGGAGAAATTTGGATTATTGGATAATTATTCATTAGTGTTTCTTTGGATGTTTCTTGAACTTGAAGAACTTGATGAATGTTCTTTAGAACTTGATGTTGGATTGAGGGGGAGTATTGTGACTTCAATATTTATATGTATTTGATTATATGATTCAAGGGAAGTTTCTTATCTGTGACAGAAATGCCAAAAAGAGGGAAATTGTTAAGATATTTATAATATCTCAATTATTTAGTTTTGACATTTTTAATTATTAAGTCTTCAAGATAATGTTTCGAAATTCAAATTAAGATATGGTGTAAATAAGTAACTCTCCTTATTTGAGTTGGACTTTGGTATAATAATTGCAGTGAAATTAGAAGTCCATCTTTATTGAAGTTCAAGTGAATTATAACAGATTATGAATAAACATCGTGTTTATTTCTACTATAGCAAGGTAGGCTTATTTGAGTGATTTTTTGTTAATGTCTTGATTGGTTGACTGAGCGTGTATGGGCACATCATGTTGCTGTTGTGTGGAGTATTACTATGAGATAGCGAAAGGAGTGTGGTTGTGAGCCTGATTTTCTTGTCAACAAGATTCCTATGTGCATGACCTGGCTTCTACACTTGAAACTTTAGGCATTTGGTGAAGATTTTGGTTGGGCTTTCACTTGATAAGGTGTGCATGATCTTGCTTCTAATATATACACACGTGAGTTACTTTGTGATACTTTCGTTTGGGTGGTTATGGCAAGTGTATGCGTGAAAGGTGAACTTAAGATCTAATTCTTTTTATTGTGGGTTGAATTGAGGGAGGCTTGTATGTGACTTGGTCTGTATCTTGGTGTGGATTGATCTATAGTGAATAGGCAGATTATATTGCTGGGTGTGTAGAAAATTGGGAGATAACTGAAAGTTTATTGTGGTGTACGTGAGTCATTGTTTTGAAAGGTGTTGTGGTAGGCTGAAGGAAAGTATTAATGAACTGCAAATCTTTGTGATGATTGTTGTTGTGTTGTGTGTGGGTCTCACGTGACTTTAGTGAGCGGAAAAAATTGTCGATGGCTTGCATTATTTTTAGTTGTTGACCGAAATTAAGGAAAATTCAAGCAACTGGTTTTCTTAAAATGAGTATGTGTTTTTGTGAAGCTGAATTGTTGGAGTTGCAGTTTTAGGTGAATCACATGATTGGGCTAATGTGTCTTTGGCTGCAGCCTTACTTGGTTTTGTCGTGATTATTGAATATTTTCAACTGTATTTGTTCTAGGAACACAATGCATCTTGGGCTGATTATGTGAGGGCTGCAGAGTTGGTCTTTGTATGTGACCTTTGGCTAGGTATTCTTCATCTCTCTTCAACAATAATAGTAAGTTGTGTAATCATTGATGGTGTTGATTTTGGCAGTTGCAGTTTTGGTGATTTTGAGCAATTTTTGTTTTTGTGTTTCATATGCGTAACATGGATCTTTAGAAAACTGTATAATCTTTCTTTTAGAAAAAAAAATGTTGAAGCTTTAATTGTGCGTAGCTGGGTTTTTGGAATTTTGAGTGATATTTGGTAGTTGATCTTTTTGGTGATTTTATCCAGATTTGTAGCTGTGTTTAATGTGATTTTCTGGACTAAATGTATGATGTTTTTTAGGGGAAAACCTGTAGAAAAATTGTTCCGTTATTTAACTAAGTTTCTTTATATTTTCATTGTGTTTTCTTGGGTTCAGTGTGATCATTATGGGCAATCGTTGTTGCTGGATTTTTGTGTGAAAATTTCAGAAGTTTTCATGTAGTTATAGCTCCCTTGTGTGCAACGTTTCAGTGAAGAAACGATTGTTTTTGTTAGTGATTTTTCTGTTGTTATGCGTGGGATGCTCCAATGACGATATTGGAAGTTTACAACAGATTTCTTGGTGGACAACTTCTTAATCTTTCGTTGACGAAGCTACATTATTAGGGAAGTTGTTTTCTTTCTCAAGTGTTTTCGCTTATATTGAATTTTGTTTAATCAGTTGAGCTGTTTCTTTTGTTTCATTATCATTAAACATTGTTTGAGAAAATCATCTGTTGAGGATAGTATGAGGCGGTCATACTAATGGGTGTGAAATTCTTTTACGGGTTGTAAGAACGAGGGATAGTATCAAGGGTTGAGTAATGTTCACTCAGTAAAGGCTTACATGAAACTATTGTCGTTAGTGAAAAGTGAAAAAATTAAGTTGGATGAAGGCTCTGGAGACGTAAGCAAGATATGTCGAATTGCTTTACCAAATTTTAGTGTTGACTTATATTTATGCGTTTAATATTTCTGCGAATTTGATTGTGTTAGAAATGAATACGGTTTTATCAGACATATACCTAAAGATTCTTGTGTTAAACGTGTATTAATTAGACATATTCCTTAAAATCGTATGTCATAATCTCATGACTTGGATTTACTAATGTTGGGTAATAGCATAATTCATGAAAGCTGCCTAACCCATAACATACGCCTAAATTGGCTTTCCAGGTAAGCCGGCCTTTGAATGCTGAACGGTATGGTTAATTACATTATGGAAGAAGGCAACAAAATCATGGTCACGAGTCATGTCAAACGAGACTCATGTATATATATATATATATATATACAAATCAAGAAATACAAATTTATTTAAAGTTTAAATATATTGTGATTATATTTTTTTGAAAAATATTATCAATACTATTTAATTATTATACAAAATTTTGAGCATATTTTATTTTATTTTATTATTTTAATAAAACTCTAAAAGATTTTTTTAATTACCAATTTGTATCGTATGAGTTTATTGAAAATAACTTCTTAATTAAATAGGGATAAGATTGCTTAATAATAAATCTTTCTATCCTGCATTCTAACGGAACTCTGACTCAGTGTTATTGTTGTTTTTGTTTTAAATAAATAATCTTACCATTAAAAAAAAGAAGATTTTGATATATTAAATATGACAATACTGATTTATTAAAAGAGTAAATATAATCTGACCTCCTATTATTTAATTTATTTATTTTAACCCTCATGCTTTTTAAAATTTTATTATTTTCCTTTTACGATATTATTTAATTAATATACAAATTTTAAACATATTTTATTAGTAATGTTCTATTTTAAATTCAAAATAACGTAATATTAATTTTTATTTTTATTTTTTTGACACAAACAACTTAATAATCGCTTTGCCTTAAAAAAAGCCAAATGCTTTGGTAAAAAAAGGGTTTGTACAACTCCTTTTTTTTAACATAAAAACTAATAAATACAATGAGAATATTAGGCACCACTAACGTAGTGTCTTACGATATGATTCGCCTTGCATGTCACAGTCCATGAGCTTCTTAGTAACTTCCAGCAGCTCCCAAAAATATGCACTTCGAGGCTTGATAAAACAACGAGGGAAGCCAAGTTTTCTGCATACTGGTTCCCTTTTCAATAGATATGTTGCAATTTTATGTCCCAGTTTCGGTGGAGGAACGCACATATACTTGCAATCAAAGAATTTTCCTCAAAGCGAACTAAATGAGAGGAAGTAAAGAAAATGTTAATAACCTCTAAGTAATTCACTTCCGTGATCACACGTCGATAGCCAAGCTCCCAAGCTAGGGAAGCAGTGAAGATTTTGTAGTTAACATCACATGGTTTCATGCCTGCTGGCCTTCTTTTCGTGTTAGGAACGTGTTGATTTACCATTTGCAGGAATCCATCTCTTCGACACACTAGACTAAACACAAAAACACAAAAAGAAGAAGACAACATAAAAATCTGGATTTTCTATGTTAATATCATTGTTAGTAGTTTTTGTTAACTTGAATGACCAAGCAATGATATATTCAACTCATCCCATACCGAAGGTAACAAATTATTTGAGTTGATTAAGTTTTTAATAAATATAAAGAGTTCGAATATATTTTTTAAAAACAATATTATTTTAACTTAAAATTTTTAAAATAACATAATTCTAATCTTTAAATTCAAGCAAATTACGAGCAAACGGACATTATTTTAAATAATTTAAACATATTTTAGCTTGAATTTGAACTATACAATTTAATTTTGATTGAAATTCATATCAAAGTCATATTATATTTTCAAGCTAAAATTTTATTTTAAATCTCAACGTTTATAACAGAATACAACTTAATCTCTAATGTTTCAAAATATTCAAATTAAACCTCAACGTTTTAAAAAGTTCAAAACAAAATTTAAATCAATGAAAAATTAATCTCGTTAAATTCTCTCAGTTAAATTTCATATCAATACTAACACAATAATTTTTTTATATTTTCTAAAATCTAAAGTGGATCTTACTATCACATAATCATTTTTTAAAATTAATTCAAATGTGGTTGACAACACGGCCTAGTTTTTGGTTAAAAAAATTAAAAATAATGTAACGTCAGTTAATTAGAAAAGAACTAATTATGTTAAATTTTTTCATCCTTTTAGTGTCTTCTTTGAATGTTTTGAAAATATTATGAATAATATGAATATTAGGATCTATTTTGTGTTTTGTTATAAATATAGAGATTCAAAATATATTTTTAACTTATATTTTCGGGTCGGTCACTTCCAACTTGGTCCATTGTCAAGCTTATTTGCTTGGTGAATTGAGCTTTCCACTTAGTGTTATACTAAAAAGTGATTATAAATTAGGTCCATAGTCTCCAATCTACTATTACTAACCATATATTAACAACCCGTCTTACAGATAATCATATTATTTAAGTATTTCACTTTCGTTACTTAAATAGAACTTTGCATTCTACCGAATATTGTTATTGTTGTTGTATATATTATTTTCATACATCTGGATTAACATGAATCTTATTATACAGTGACTTGACTTTATAATGTGAAAATTTTAAAAGAAAGTTGAATCTTTCATGTTGCTTAGTGGATTCACGTGGTTGTAGATTAATATATGATGATCAAGCTATGGCTATGTCATGGTATATTTGGATGAGTATATAATTCTTTGTGGACCACCTAAATATATTTGCTTTACCTAACTTCATCCCTCTTTACCTCTCCATTTTCTTACCTTATATTCCCTATAATTAACTATTTATCATAAGGTTTAAATTTTATCTATTTAAGAATTGGTAAGCTTTTATCGTACCATTTGGTATAACTTTCGTCTATTTAAAAAAAAAAACGAATGAACCTGTAGCTATTATCTTTTGGATGCATACTGAGTAAACCTTCAAATTGATAAAATAGCCTACAAATCATGACAGTGAAGTACTTCGTACTAAGCAATCTTTGTACAATAGGCTCGATCGAGAGAATGAACGTAAAAAGATTCGAATACATGACCTTTTGGCCCCATACTGTTCCCCCTTAACCAACTTGACCACTCTCTATGGCGCCTATGTTGTTGATACATCAAGAAAGATATAAAATTCATCCCTATTTAAAAGATAGTAATTGTAATTGCTTTATAAAATCAATAATATAATTATTCAAACTTTACACAAATAATTAAAAAATGAAAATGAAGTGTGTATATTAGAACTTTCTTTTATGAAATTCATCCATAATTTTCTAAAATGGTACTTATAATTGCTTTGTTTTTTAATCACATATAATTAAATCATAATTAATATTATATAATTTTCATGAAATATTCAAAGTTTACTAATAAATCAGGTCAGGTTGAAAGAGAGTCGTCAACGTACGTAACCTTTCTTTTGTAATTTTTACCAAGTGATTGTTTCTGTTACTCAAATCTACGATCATATGATCTCAAAAGGAACAATTTCGAGGCTAATAATATTTTCTTCAAATAATGAAGAAAATAATAGCAAAAGGTATATAATCATATCAAATAGTTACTTGATCCATTCCTATATATATATATATAATTATGATCAAATGAACTATAAATCTGACTGGTAAGTTTGATTCTAATCAGACCAATTAAGTTAATAATAATGATTTAGAAATGGTAAATTTATCCAAGAATCTCTTACATGAACATCACATTACATCATCATCAAGCATGCTATGGAAGTGACTCGGACACCCACTGCTCTTCTGCCACGCATATCCCACGCTAAACAAAACAACAAAGACTTTGCAAGCCTCCAGATTCGATCCAATTTGTTTGATGATTCACCAGTTCTTATCATCTTCCTTCATTAAGATGTTGCTCTCACCTTCTCATGCATAGCACAGTACACACGGACATGTCTGAAACTAGTATAAATAAATGCGTATTCCCCGGGGAGAAACTTAAGAGCCTTTCTTTGCTTAGACTCTTCCTCTCTTCTTTCCTTCCTTTTCTTGTTACCTTTAACTTCAATAGTCTCATCTCAAACCTCTGAAAATGGAGAAGCTGAGAGGGTGCAACAAGTTCCTTGAAACTTCTAAACCCTACTTTGCCATGATCTCTCTGCAGTTCGGCTATGCCGGAATGAATATTATCACTAAAGTGTCACTCAACCGAGGCATGAGCCACTATGTGCTCGTGGTCTATCGTCACGCCATTGCAACTGCTGTTATAGCTCCATTTGCTTTGATCTTTGAGAGGTAAAGAATCCATATATATATATATATATATATAAACATGACTCGTGCTTGAATATGGCTGTTTTGCTTTGTTTTGCTTTTTATGCGAAGTTGATCTTCCATTAATGTTGCAGGAAGCACCAGCCGAAGATCACCTTCCCAATCTTTATGCAAATTTTTGTTCTTGGCCTTCTTGGGTTAGTGTCCCCTAAAATCCTTCATTCACTGGTTTGTTGCACGAGTTCTGCTGCTTAACTCTACCACATCTGTTCACTTTCTTGACAGACCTGTGATTGATCAGAATTTCTATTATGCTGGGTTGAAATTCACATCTCCAACTTTCTCATGTGCAATGAGCAACATGCTTCCTGCCATGACATTTGTTATGGCAATCATATGCAGGTGATTTTAACAACTGATACTAGATCAAAAGTATGTGTTTGTTCATTGGAATTCTGAAAATTTCTGAAACTGATCTCATCCTGTTAATTTAGGATGGAGAAAGTTGACATAAAGAGGGTTAGATGTCAAGCAAAGATGGTTGGAACAGCAGTAACAGTAGCAGGAGCAATGTTGATGACCTTATACAAAGGTCCCATTGTTGAGATGTTCTGGTCTAAGAATGCTCATCTTCATAAATCCAATGTCAGTACCTCATCACAGAACTCCGACAAAGAATGGTTCATTGGCTCAATCCTCCTTATCATTGCCACTCTTGCCTGGGCCTCACTGTTTGTTCTGCAAGTAAGTCAATCACTATCAGAAGAAAAAAAAGCAGAAACATACTATAATTCTCACCGTTATTCCTAAATTATGGGACTGTATTGATTTGATATGACAGACCAAAGCTTTGGAGACCTACAAGAACCATCAGCTCTCCCTCACATCACTTGTCTGCTTTATGGGCACCCTCCAAGCTACAGCAGTAACATTTGTTATGGAGCACAAAGCCAATGTCTGGAGAGTTGGCTGGGACATGAACCTCCTTGCAGCTGCTTATGCTGTAAAATTTTCACAATTGTCAATCTCTTGATCTGTGTTCATGTTGTTAAATTATGGAATCTGATAAAATTTTCCTTGTTTTCTGATCATATAGGGGATTGTGACATCAAGCATTTCTTACTATGTTCAAGGTCTGGTCATTAAGAAGAAAGGTCCAGTTTTTGCCACAGCCTTTAGTCCACTCATGATGATCATTGTAGCCATCATGGGCTCTTTCATCTTAGCGGAAAAGATATACCTTGGAGGGTAAATTCTTTGTCACTAATCAATAAAATATGTTCCATAAAATTCAATTTATTTAATAATAATGAACACTAAAAATCACGAACGTCGAAAATCTAATCAACCATTTAATCGGTACCATATTTAATATTCTAGTATCTTATATACTTGTGGCCAGTAGTATAGCCACTATTTCATATAGCATCTTAATCTCCTAAGTTGCATGCTAATGATGTTCACTTTCATACTTATCAGAATCATTTCATGAAGTACAGATTCTGTGATTAAGTTGATGTCAGCAATACTATAATCACTATTAATTCATCAACTAATCAACTCTACTCATCTCCGGTTTCCATTCATTGCAGTGTTCTTGGTGCAATCTTAATAGTAATAGGACTTTACTCAGTCCTGTGGGGAAAACACAAAGAAAAAATGGAGAATCCAGAGGAAATAGAAGATCCAGTAAAGGGTATTCAAGGAAATGGAAGTTCAGTAATTGATGATATTGAAGCTAATGAAGTAGAGTTGCAGAAAGCAGCAGCTAACAACAAGCTTACTGTAGTCCCCATTAGTATTCCTATGTCTGAACTCTCCATAAAAGCTCAACCAAAAGCTTGATCAACTAGCAATTAAAAATGAGGGATGCCCTTTTTTTTTCCCCCCCCTCTCTTTTTCATCCCCATAATCCTTTTTTTCCTGATGCTTAGAACTATATATAATTTAAGGGTTTTCTTGTGTTTTTGTACCTCTTTTTCCTTTCTTTTTCCATATAGTTTCTGGTTCTTGGAATATTGTAATGTGTCATGTTGTAATCTGATCAATATTCTACAGATCGAAATGAGAAAAATCCAATTCCACCAAGAGATCATATATTATTCCCCAAGTTGTTTCAGTTTTTTTTCAGAATTTCATGATTTGCATGGTAGTAGAATCCTGACATCTGATGCATATATATGGGTTGACTTTCCTTTTTTATATGTTGATCCAATTGGAATCATTCTTATCTTGCTTGTTACCACTTTGAAAAAATAAAAAATAATTAGGGTTTGATAATTTTCTTACTTGATGGACATTAATGACAATTAAATAATTTTATTTTATAAATATAAATTAAGGGTCACTATTACTTTTTTTATTAATTTATATATATTTTTAGAATCTTAAAATTGCACCTGGGGAATCTTTGTATTGCATCAGATGCTCTTATCCAATTACAACACGAGGAGATTAAGAGAAGTATTAGAGTAATCAAAAGCTAATTAATTAACACTAAAATGGATTATTCTTGTTTTCACATGCTCTCCTCATAACTCTTTTTTTTTTTTCCTTCTTTTTAGCTTTTGCTTGCTGACAAGTAAGCCACCATCTCCTGATTCCATTCTCAAGAATGTAAAAGAGATGATTCTTGAGCATGCTCTCTTGGATACACGAAACCAAAAATATGGCTGCAATTTCATGTTCCACTATGCTTGGGGTCCATTAGGATAAATTGATAATAATGGATTAAGTGATTAAATGTATAAGGTAATTAATACAATATTAATCATAACAATTATGACGTCATTTTTATCTAAGTTTTTCTAAACCGATATTACCTACGAAATAGTGATTCATTGAGATATATCGATAAGAATCAGCAATGTAATTATTATTTTAATGATTTTTGTCATGTATAAGAGTAATTTATATAATATTAACTATAAATGGTATGAAACTTATGATCCTTTTTTTCATATTGATATCACCTACAATCAAGTGGATTATTGGAACATATTAATAAGATGATTATTGTTTTAATTTTATTCAATCTTTAATCGATTTTATGACAATTTAATAATGTTTGAACCTTTTAAATCTTAAACTTCTTATCTTACTAATTTAATTTCAAGTCTAGTTTTAAAACATTGTGTTTTAGTAATTTTTATAATATATAAGAATAATTTATAAAATTATAAGAGGTTGAGGTGATTATAGAAAGAAATTTAATATTTAACCAATATTAATAAAATTACAGGTAGTAAATACATTCGTTATTTGTCCACACAAATACACACACACACACACACACATATAGTAAGAGGTATCTTTAAATGGTTTGTACAATTTTTACATTATAAAAAGCAAAATTCTATGTCATCAATGTATGCTTTATAATATCTTAGGAAGTGAATTAAAACTTTATGCTCTATGATGATAGGAATTGTTGCAATCACCATGTTCATGCTTCTTCAACACAGATTCTCATATTAATATTCTTCATAATAGATTAGATTTCGCATAAAATACATACATACTTTGCAAATTTTGCATGCTTACATACGTGTTATTCTGAATTAATTAGAAAAAAAAAGATTAATTTTGCATAAAAATTTGGCACCAAGAGAGCAATTCTCCAATGAAAAAATAACTTATTAATTAAATAGATGTGATCTATTGAATTCAAACAAAACTTACATTAATGTGTTTCAAGTATAAACTTAAAAATGAAAATCAGATGGTTTACTTCTAAGCAAGCTAAGGGACTATTCCAAAAATCTTCCATGAGAGCTAAGAAAAAAACAAATAAATAAAATATTAAGATAGATATAGTGCTAGTCATTTTCAATAAATATTAAAAATTTATAATTTTAGGCAAGCCAGCAATAACTCAATATGAAGTTCATGTAACCAATTGTATGCATAATCAATGAAGACAAACACAAACACAAAAGCAACAACAGTGAGTTTGAATCATAAATCACTTGGGATTAGAGGTGCTTTGTTATGTCATATGATAACAATGTTTCCACACATATTGTTTATCTACTCCATATGTTTCCCTTTCATTCCTCGTAAAATCACTTTAAAGTTTAAACTCTAATCAAATTTCCAATTCCTTCACATTTTCACATACCATTATTTAATAATCATCTTCTGGATTCTTTAATATGTATAATTTTTATGCAAATGGTTTGTGGAATTGGATACGTAATTGACCTTGTGTTATATTTATAAGTTAATTAGATAGAAAGATTTATCTAATTACTCAATTTAGGATTTTTAATAACAAGGTTTAGGTCAATAGGTGCATGTTACTAATTTTTGGGATTTTGGCAATCTTCCACTATGGTCCTTTTTTTTTATATATACTTTACTTTAGTTTAATGTATTAAACAGAATTGTCCTAAAAAAAATGCATAAAGTATACTTTTTCCTAAGCTTTTTAATCCATTAGTAGATTGTGTACTACATTCTAAAAAAATAGTTTTCCATTTAGGGCACAGCTTTGCCAACCATTATGAGAACCTGATGCTGCTTATGATAATTGATCTCTGAAGATTTTTCAACTATATAAAACAGATCTAAATGATTCTTATGTAGAATCTCTATTCATTTGCATGAAGAAATAGAGGACAAAATATGAATCCAAAATCAGATTTTTAATTAATAACTCTTAGAATAGATGCATAAAGTAGGCTTGATTTTTTCTTTAGTTGCTTAATGTGTTGGATTAGCAACAATAGTATATTATTTTGCACTTAAATGGCGTTTAAAGGGACGTGTAAGTGTCATATGATGCATCAAGAGATCATGAGTCTGACTCCTAACTCCAATAATGTTTCTAATACGTTACGTTTCTTTCTCTTTTTACAACATAATAATTTTATTCAAAGCTCAAAAGCATTCACCATGACAGTAACTTGTTCATCTCTCTATCTAAATTATCACATAAGGATATGTTTCTTCTTCTCTATCCATCATAAAATTTAATACTAAAAGATACTTTCTTTTAGGTGAAATGATTGAAAAATATGTACATTCAGCGCTTCAATCTAGCTATTGAAAGAGATTGAATCTTTCTGGTTTGCTTAGTGATCAAATCTTAGTAGCTATAAAAAAAAAAAGGAATTGGAAACAATCCACCAGAGTTCAAGCCACATCTCCTATCAGTGTTTTGATTTCTTAGCAATAAAAGTTGAATGAATCATGGATTGCAATACCAAGAACCAATGTTTAAAACGAACTTGCTTTCTTATGAACAACCTTCTAAAATGTTGTTGACAAAGGAGATAAAACCTGATGGCTTGTTTTCTCTTTTCTTTCCTTTCTTTCCCTCTTTGACATCTGCTTTCTGCAGAGCTATTTTGGTAGATATCGCCTAATTGTTTTTGGTAAACTAGTTAGTACCCTATGGGAACCATTTACATGAGGTCCTATGCAAGTTAACAGACTAGCAGCCCCTAGGGACTGAATCATCCTTGGCAAGAGCAACATAGTTGATTGGGGCTATATTAGGCAACCTGCTGCTATCTCTACGCTCTTTACCGGCTGACAATGCATTACGTCCAAGTGGAGTCGCTAATCGACGCCCAATGGGTGTTCCAACCATTGTATTACTACTGCTGCTCTGAGTCAGTGGCTTCTTTGTAGTTGGCCTTGAACCATAAAGTGCTTCCTGCTCTGCAGCAAACTGTTCTTGCAGACGTTTCTGCTCCTGCAGAAGTGATGACATTTAAGTTAGTTTTGTCATCAAAAGCCTGATGTTCTAGAACCAGGCGTAACTAGGTAAAACAGGAAGGCTAAAACTATTAGAAAAGGACAAATATATGAGCCAGATCATTTGCACCATAGTGTTCAAGTAACAAAAGCAATTGGTAAAGTTCTTTACTAGTCTTTTGGGCTCAATTATCTGTATGGAGCAATGAATTGATTGTTTCCAGGCCACTGCACCAGTCTTTTTAAGTGAGCATGACAGGGAACATAGTTTTGCTAGATCCACTATGTCATAAATTGTTTTCATAGTTAAACTAGGGTGCTTTGCTTGATTAAAATCAACCAAAACCAGTTCTAAAGGATATTGAGTCCTCATTCTCACTACTGAAAATGTAAGAAATGCCAAACAGTCAAAAGTAAGATTTACCCGAGATCGTCGCTTCTCCTCTTCCCTCCGCAGCCTGGACAGGTTGTATTCTTCTAGGGAATGCAAGAGAGGAGCCTGAAGATCAGAAACAAATAACACACCCGCAAATACCTAAATATTACTGACTTCAAAATTAACTAGGGCATTTCAGGAACCACCTTGTCATACAAGAAGTGGACTCCTTTTTCTGATTCCCAGGCTTTAATTTTTGCAGTCAAGTTTTCTACAATAGCTGCACAACCATAGTTATGAAAGTTAGACCAACACAATTAGAACAATGAAAACAAAACAAATACATATAGAATGCAGTTAAAATTCTTTCTGCAATTTTCTACTCTTCATAGACAATTCAATGATGTGTTGTGTTTGTTTAAATATAACATGTTATCCTAGTTACTCCAAAAATTGAGCTTAATCACTCGTCCTCTTTTGGACATTACATAGCTGAATGGCCTAACTGACATAGTCTGAACTCCTAATCTGTGACAGATAAAGTATAAACAAAAGTAATCTAACCAGAGCCAGGTTGAGCTCACATGGTATTTTGCTGACCAGAATCCTTGCTTTCTCCGCACGTTTCAGATTCTTGTGTGCTCCTCTTCCTGCACTATAACGATTTTCATCCTGAAAATGAAAAGGAATGCACAGGAGCTTATAGTTAAAATACAGCAAAAGTAATAACAAATTATTCCCTCTAGGCCATTGTTTACAGCAACTGCTAATTGATTTTCTTCATAGCTCTCACTTTTTGATAGTCATCAAGCCACTTTTCTTCCTCAGATGCGCATTTCCATTTCTCTACTTTATCCAAAATATCCTTCCTACTTAAAGCCAGCTCTTTTGCTTTCGCAATTTGATCTTCCATGCTGGAGAGTAGATCAGACATATCTGTGTTTCCTGTCAAAGCACAGTTCAAGTTATAAACAAAGGAATATCACTACCAAACAAAAACTTGAAAGACAAACAAATTGGTGCATGATTTAGAAGGGAGAGAGAAGTGTGGTTAGCATTATTCTGCACCCCCAGTGTTCTTAAATGGGACAGGTTGATTCATCAAATTACACACGAGGGTATAGGTAATGAAACTTCAAGACAAAACAGCAGAAGCAATAAAAACTCACTGTCAAATGATTAAAAAGAAAAAACTGAAAGCCCACTTCTGTTGTTCCGACACATGTTCCGACCCTGACTGTTACTGAATCACAAAAGGATCATGTAACATGTAAACTTGGGCAGAAAATGGAAGGATCTGAAGAGAGGGAGAGGAAACAAAGATAAAGAAAAATGTAAAAGAAGTGTTCTATGGAAAAAGAGCATTGGAAGATGCCAGACCTATAAAAAAAGGAGGCCTACAACCTCCATTGCTAACACTTAGAATGTAAATTCCTTTCAACAATCAAGCCCTGGAAAGATGGGAAGAGACTAGCGGACAGACCAGATTCTATGAGGTTAATGAGAATCTCCCTTGCTGAATCACTATCCACATCCACGTGAACTGCTCTGTAGATTTCTTCAAGTTCATTCTGCCTCTTGAAGATCAATTCCTTCATCTTACTGACTTTGAGGATGTTCAACCTCTCAATTTCAACCTCAGCCTAAAAGGACACCAGCAATGATTTCAAAATCTAGAATTTTGATCGTACAAACTCACATTACCCACCATAAACATCCTTTCCCCAGCTAAAAAGAAGAGAAATAAATGCAAGAAAATTAAAAGGCAAGGCTACCTGCTCAATGACTTCAAGGGAAAGACACCCTTGTCCTGACACATCATCCACCAAGGAAGAAACTAAAGTAGTAATATGCTCCAATTTTCTTTGCTCTTCAAGAGGTGTGTCCATGAGGTTCCATAGCTCAATCAGTATTTTTCCTAGACCTTGAAGCTACAATATGGAAAAAAAAAAGTGGGCATGAATCTAAGAGAAGAAACAGAACTTTTAAGCAAGTAATGGCAATGGGTACTAATTACAAACATATCCACATGAAGCAGATATTATTAACACATTGAGGACAAATGCAAATGTTCTGAAGTGCATAGTAGTTAAGTGTCTTTTATTGCAACAAAATAGTTGTTTTGCAGATGGAACTCCTTCTATTTAGCATCACTCAGGGTCTGTTTCCCTTTCCTCGTCTTTTGTGCCCCTCAGAATAGAGAAGGTCTCTAATGATGCCAACACTTGCATGCTCTTAACGGAAAAAGGAAGATAGGGTTCATAAGCACAAAGATTGGGCACGGAACTGAACTTTCAATCAAAAGTCACCTTTTTTAACCTTTGCTTCTTCTCCTCTTTCAGTGACTGTATCGTGCTTGTTAACCTAGCCAGTGTATCGTTGCTGATGCTCTTTGGGTGGACACTTGTAGCATCTAACAAGCTAGGATGAACATCAGTTAAAACCTTTGTGAAATCAATAGACATCACCACTGAGAGCGGATGGATTGTGCTAATGTTGCTATTGACCTTTTGTAACCTCAAACTCTAAGAATTAAACAAGAGCAGAAAAAAATAAGAAACGGTGACGTTATAATATGGTATTCCAACTTAATAACACAATTAGTTACAGAACCTTTTCGGTTTGGAGTTCCTTAAGGTGACACTTCAGCTCCCCTAACTTCTTCACTGTCAAATCATGTTCATTAACATGAGGATCAGCAGGCTTGATAGGGCGATCATCCCCTGCAATTTCAGCACAAATACGAGCAATCTGCGACTGTGTCTCATAGAATTCTTTGACTCTTTCTTCCTTCTTTTTCCTCAATTCCTCAAGAACAGGTTTTACAGTAGACATTTGTTGCTTAAGAGTTCCTTTTCCCTTATAGAAGAGTAAAAAAGGGATTCAATTATCAAAAATGTTTGTTCACAGGATAGTGAACTTGCATGAAAATAACTACAGAAAAAAAGTTTCAGCCTTTAAATTTGACCAACCCGTCTTTTCTTCCAATTTGGATAAGATGGCAATAATTAATTGGGCAGCGAATTATTGTAAGTAAATAGCACCCAAAACAAAAGGAAACAAAAAGAGAATGCGCAAACCTTTGAAAAGGAGGCATTTTCACCAAGAGAAGAAAGAAGGGTGGTGATTTCAGCTTCAATCTGAGCTAATGCTTGAAGTAGATCAGCTTTATACTTTCTGCTCATATCCACTTTCCTGCGGTAAATATTAAGACATTCCTGCTCCAGTTGTAGAAGTATCTTGTCCCTGTCGCGGTCACTCTCCCCAATTTCGTCCCAAATTATCTAAAGAACAACACAACCAACATCCAATCTAATTTTAATTCCCTTCCCAAAACTAAGAAAAACAATCTTTTGTATCTGGATAGTTTCCAGTACTCAAATTCGATTACGAACTCGAAAACAAAACAAAACACACATCAATTTGTTAATAACAATCAGAAAGAAAAGAAAAAGAGTTCCTTACTTGCAATTGGGACCAAACTTTTCTAGTCCACTGAAATTAAATTAAAGACTTCATTTTTTATCATAAAAATTTCTAAGAATTCGACATATCCCGTAACCCTCTTACGACAACAACTTCACAACCAAAACGAAAAACAGAGAAGGAAAAGGAATGCTCAACCTGGAGCTCGTGAAGAAGAGAAGCGCAGGTGGTCTTGGTGGGAGAGGGAGGAAGCAAAGTCGTCATTTTTCTCGCAATGGAGACAACAATTACTGTACTGTTATGGGTAATTGTGCAACATGCGTATAAAAACTCGCTTGAAACCCTAGAAATTTGTGAAGAAGATGATTGGATCTACAAAGAGAGAGAACTTCTTTCCTTTTTTCGAATACTGTTACTTTCCATATATATATACATTTGGGGACAAAATGAATCATTGCGAGTTTTAAAGCTGAGATTTAGGCGCCAAAAGAGTTATGTCCTAATTGGGCTTGGACTGTTCAATAAAAAGGGCCTGGCCCAATGTAACTTTCTTTATTGGGATATTCTTTATAAATTATTTTCTTTTTTATCCAAAATTATCAAATATTACAATAATTAAATATTGAATTGAATAATATTTTATAAAAAATTATCAAATACAATTATACAGTCTTCACCTTATTTTAACTTGGATGTATTAACATTATATTATAACGGAATGGAATGAGATAAAAACGAAAGATTTTATATTACGTTCCATTCCATCCTAAATAGTGAAAATAAGAAACATTCGATTTGTGGAGTTTAGGATATAACATAAACTAATAAATACATACTACTTAATATTCCCTCAATAATTTTTCTTAATACTAATTATTTCTTTTAACCCTAACCCTTTTTATATTATATCTCCTTACCCTCATAATAATATTTTTATATTATCAATAAAAAATTGTGTATAATTAATAATAAAATAAAAAATTTTAATAAAATTTTTATTGATCAAAAATAAAAAATATATAAAAAATTATTCTTTAATTGTTTGTATATATTTATGTATAAATAAACATATAAATAAATAAATTTTAAATATAAATCACATATAATAGAATAAAATTTATTATATAATTAATAATAATATTTTATATAATTAATAATAAACTGTATATAATTAATAATAAAATAATAAATTTTTTTAAATTTTTATTATTTTAAAATATAAAAAATTATTTATCACTAATGTGACTTGAACAAGTTACAACCGTGACTTTTTAATTGGACATGATTTCTATTTTAAAATAATAGTGTTAAATCTCTTGCAACAACCATTTTAATATCAGAGGTATAATAGTCATTTATTATACATTACATTACATTATATTCTATCCATCTTCCAAACAACATTTTACTACGAACTCTTTCATCCTTCCCTAAACAACTTTTCACTATATTACATTCTATTCCATTACAAACCGTTTTGTTCCGATCCATTCTGCTCTGTTTCTTTCCATCAATTAACATCCAACCAAGCAGACCAACATTCTAAGGTCATGTTAACTTGTTTCTAATGATGTATCAACACAAACATAAGAATACAAAAGCACTCCTAACGTAATCAGACATCTAGAACACAATGTTACAAATTAAGATTTCCCATACAAGTTGATGTACCGAACATGCTTATAATATACGTTTAAACACTCATCGTGCAACGATGACATCACGTCTCCATTTTCTGACTAGAGTGAGGAGGTCCTCTACCTTGTAATTGTACACAACCTACTTGGCAAGCACTAGTGGTTGAGTTGATCAATTCCATACATATTGGCATACAATCATCTACGCAATCTTGAGCACTCCCCTTTCGTTCTTGCTGGCCACTGCGATTGCAAGTGCTCGGTATCAATCAAACCATCATCATCACTAACATCTTCCTTTTCCTGTAATATAACACCTATTTATCTAGTTATTGGCTTTGTTTCTTTCTTTCCATTTACATACATATCCTAATAAAGCTCACATCTTTTAACCTTTTCATGGCTTCTTAGTTCCCTTTTCAATGGAGGAAAACACGGCTCTACAGTCCATATCAATGGTGGATATTTGCCTAGAGCCTCTCTTTAAGATGAGAAATTCTTGGTGATTAGGTGGACTTATTAATCTATTCTTAAGTTATGCAATCTGAGGGCATCTCCAACCCACCTCCACTTTAGAGGTGAAACGTCAAAATGGAGGAAAAATTGGCTCCAACTCAACACCAATTTCTCCTCCATTTTGGAGGAATACTGTGTGGCACTGTAGCATCCCTTTATTACTATTTCCTTTTTTCTTTTTTCTTTTAAATTTGTTCGCTTCCTTTTTTCATCAATTCATTATTTTTAATTTTTCATTCTTTATTTTGTTATTTAAACAATATTTCAATATTTTTATTTAAGAAATTATAACTTTATAATAATTTTAAGGTTTAGTCTCATGTTTATAAAACTTTTCATTATATATTTATAACTTTATAATTATTTACTTGTGAATAAATTTTTTACAAATATCCATTAGAAATTTTATTTCATTCAGTATTATTAAATAACAAATTATAATTTAATTGAAATTTATTATTTATTATTTATTAATTATAACAATAATAATATTGTAAATAAAAATATACGTGAAAAGAAAAGTTGGGTTAATTGTATAAAGTAATTTTAATAATAATTAATGAAAGGTAAACAAGAATATGTCGAGAATATTCTTTTTTGATGTGAAAAATAGAATTGTAGATTGGACTGAAAAACATCGTAACATATCTAAAACAGAGAAAACTTTACTCTATTTTAAAGAAATGGACGCCTTATCATCTAACGATTGCTTTTGTCTTAATAAGTATAAATAAAATTTGAATATGGATTATATTTAAAATGGATTTGAGCTTATTTAAAATTAATATAAGTGGATTTAAATCAAATTTGAATATATCCGAGCTAGATTAGAGTTAGATCCGATTAGGATTAAACTTTTTACTTAAAATTTAATTAAATAAATTTCATAAATTGTCTTTTTTATGAATCAAAATATATATATATATATTAAAATACAAATACAAATACAAATTCAACATCAATAACACCTGAAATTAATAAGCAAGATATGACAAATTAAAATTTGAGAGGCCAAATAGTATGCAATCAGCCTATCAAATCATCTGTTTTATTTACTCTATTCTAATTTTGTTTCATTAAATTTTATCCATGTATTTATGTTGAATCTACATAAATATGTGGATAAGATTTAATAAAACATGATAAGAATACCAGTAAAAATCTAATCTCATGTCATGTCAATTTTCGAAATATAGTAAACTCCTATATATATATATAATTTATATAATATAGAAGGTATCCACGGAGTTGCGCCAAAAGGGTAGGCCCCACCATCACCGTTGATTGACGCATCACACCGTCACGTGACTTTGACTACTCATTTAGTCCTATCGTCCGATCCGTTTCATGCGCTTTAGTCTCGTCAATCCCTCGCTCTCTCTAAAACTCTCTCTCTCTCTCTCTCCGTTGCTTTCTGAAGGAAATCTAAACAAAGCCTTCGAAGCGATTGGATTATGTCACGTCACAGCAACGGCAACAACTACCGTCTTCGAGAACCAGAATTGCAATGCTGGACCTGTAAAGAAGTGCATGCATGAGCGTTTGTCAGATTTTGAATCGATAAAAACCAAATGGGGCTTCACAAAAACCGATTTTGATAATGACCCAGTTCGTAGATATTGCCAATACTAAAGAAAGTATAGTTCTTTTTCAGATTTAGATTTGGGTTGATAGAATAGATTACGTAGGTTCAGATAGAATAGAACAGGGGGGGAAATTTTGTATTAGTATGTCTGAGTTGGTGGCCCGTACAGGTCGACATCAACAGCGTTATGAGGGCGGTTGTCGCCTTGTTGCTGGGTATTTCTTCATTTTTTTTGGTTGATTTTGCAAATATCCATTTCGTGTTATTTTCAATGGAATGATGTTTTTGAGGCGATTTCTTTGACCTTAATACTATTTCGATGCATTGGTAAATGTCATTATCACTTATGTCAAAATTTAGCTTTTTTGTTTTGATTGGATCATGGTTTCTTGATCATAAGTTTACGGCGTTCGTTTGTTAATGGCGGTGATTGACTATTCTTTTTCCTTTAAAAAGGTTTTTTCTATTTTTGGGTTGAGGATGTGGGGGTGGCGCCGTGGTGGTCTTGTGCAGGGAGACGAAAAGAAGTCTTTGTAATGAACTAATGATGAATGCACTGTCTCTCTGTATCACGCTCGCTCTCTTCTTGTCTATGCTTAATGGAGTTGCGGATCATATCTTATTAGTTTCTGATGTTTGCCTCTCTGATTAGACTGATTTCTGGAATAAATTTAGCTATGTGACTTTGTTTTCTTGGTGAAATGTGAGCTGGAGATATACGGTTGTAAGCATACGTTAACCTTTTCATGGTAGGTAGTCACTTTTTCATTTAATGGGTGTTTTAAATATGATTTTAATTTTGAGACTTATTTGGCCTACTTTGAGAATGGGATGTGGGGTATAATCTGAATGGTTTTCATAAGTGGACTCCATGAATTAATTGCAAGGAAGTGCTAGGGTGTGGGTTGTTGACTAGTTACGTGTGTTGAATCAGCTTTCTGCTCTGCTCTATACCTGACAAATGATTTTTCTCAGAATAGAGTGCTCATATTTTTGTACGTTTCATTTTATTTTGTATGATTTGTCGCTACTCGTGTGCTCTTTACATCAAATGGTTGTTTGATTAGATGCTGTTAAAGCCGCTCAACTCAACAGTTAAGTTGCTAAGCCAGTGAATTTCATTGACAGGTGCATTCCATTTCGATACAGAGCTTATGATACTAATGGTGATATTGAATCTGAAAAACTTGTTGAGGTTCTTATGATTAACACGCCAAGTGGACCAGGTCTACTTTTTCCAAAGGTATGAACAGTATGCTTCTCTCCCTTTCTGAATGTGGTTATTTATCCATTGGTCACTCAATGCTACTTGTTTGTTCTCACATTGAAGTAGAATATGACTTCAAAATCATTTTACCGATTGGAGTTTTGGACATTATTCTGGCATTTGCATCACATCCATAAAGGTCAATGTTTAAGGCCAAATGCAGTTGTGGGCACTTCATTTTCACTTTAATTTTGTGTTACTTGGCTGGATGATGAAGGTTTGCAAGCCATCCTACTACGGAGGAACGAAAGATTGACTAATAACCCTCATAAAACTATCTTGAGCACTAACTATATTCTTTTTCTGCTGCATCTGCATATTGAAAATGTTCGGTAATTAGTCATAATTAGTTTCCTTTCATATTTTCTTGAAGGGAGGGTGGGAAAATGACGAAACTGTTGAAGAGGCTGCTGCAAGAGAAGCTATAGAAGAAGCTGGAGTTCGAGGTGAAATAATGGTAACATATACTATTATGCTTACCCTTAGTAATCAGGTTAAGGAACACTAATGTACCTATAATAACGTGTCGTAGGAAGAACAGATGTTCAGCATATAAGTATTAAAGGATGGCATATCTCTAAGATCTTTGCTTAATATTTGTATGTTAACCCTTATGAAGGAAACTGAATGCCCACTCAGGAAAATGTAACATGGGACTTTGAGTGCAAAATGGTTTTCTTTTCTCAAATTGCTGTAAAATCAGGTTGATGGTACAAGAGGACAGTATTAAGAAGTGTTGGAGGCTGGGAAAATGGAGAGTTCTTTGCTCTGTGAATGCTTGTACCTTGATGTTAAGTAACCGGTTGAAGTCTGGTAATCGAAATACTTTCACATAATTGTCATAAAAAATAAAAATAATGTCTCATGCATAAGATATCTATGCAGCTTCCTTGACCAACTTCTAGATCGTTTTACCTATGACTTGTTCTCTGGCAAGTTAGTCAGGAAGGCAATCTACTTTCTGGCACTCATAGCAATGGTTTTACTTTGTCATCCACGTACCTTCATGAAATTAAATACTTCTTTATCTCTGAATTTCAGGATTTTATTGGTGACTATCACTTCAAGAGTAAAACACATCAAGACGAGTGTTGCCCAGAAGGTTTATGCAAAGCTGCAATGTTTGCCTTGTTGGTTAAGGAGGAGCTTGAGTCATGGCCGGAGCAGAGCACTCGAACAAGAAGTTGGTTGGCTATACCTGCAGCGATTGAGAATTGTCGGCACAAATGGATGGAAGAAGCTCTAGAGCAATTTTCGGTGTGGATTGCAGATGATACAGGGAAGGATTCAGCTGATCAAGATTGATTTGCCACCTGCATAAAGAGAAATTTCATGTTAGTATTTGCATGGTAACAAAAACCCCTGATAAATTGCCAGGGAGTTTTTATTTAACTAGCTGTTCAAGAGAACATTAGTAAACTTTTTCAGAAATTAAATAGCTACTTGTTTTGGTTTGTTACAGAGTCTTGTTCATGTTACTGACTTCTGATGCATTTTATTTCAGAGGGTTAATTCATATGATTAGTGGTTTATAAATTGCTTGATGTGCAACTTTTATTCAGAAGTTTGGCCGTTTAGGTACAATCATAATTTCAATAAAATCACCTTACTCTTTCAGAGCTCACACTAATTGAAGTTTTTCACCAATTATGTCTGGTTGATAAATTCAAAAGAAACGCTCTGAGTGGTCTCAAGTTGCTGAGGAAGTTATGTTGAGATGTGATATGGTTTTAGTTCATACAGAAAGTCCAATAACATTGCCTAACACGATCTAAAATTAAGGCTCTTCCACATACTTTTGCTTTTTATAAACCTGGACGGCAGAAACAAGCTGTACATAACAGAAAGATTTAAACTTTCTGAACCATCCAACCTCCTGAAAATTCAGTGTCATCTCTCTGTTGCTACAATTGTCTTTTGTTGCTTGTGTCTTCTCAAGCTTCCATCACCTGGTTTGATTCTTGATTCATTCGAAAGAGCTTCTTTTGATGAACCTGTGAAGCTACGGTAGCTTAAATTGTTTCTAGATTGGTTTTAAGATATAAAGAGCAGAAAATCTCAAGTATCTGCATTCCAGGGCATAGACTCAATTTCTAAGCTATTGCTGCTTTTACCATATCAAAAACTATCAGCTTCCCTTTTCAATTCCTGAAGTTGAGGACTTTAGATTCTTTCACATATTCTAGGAAAGCCAATAGAGATAACACAAAATTTTAGAACAGGAAGTGCAGAAAATTACAAAAACTGTGAAATTATGAACCAGAACTGGAAGTATTTACATAAAAGTATTCTTACAAGAACTGATCTATGATCAGCAGTAGGAAGGAAGATCTCAAAAACCAAAAAGGAAGAAGACGAGTGGTTATAGTTTCTCCTCAAGCAACATGTAACTGAGAAGATCCATGGAAGAAACTTGATTGAAGCAGGCTCGTAAGACCAGCTTCGAAAGGAGGAAAAAGTTCATCAAACGATTCAAAGACTGAATCAGAGCTCGTGGATGGCTCCTCCTCCTGATACGAGCTCATGAACGGAAAGATCACAGGTTGTTGAGGAACTTCATCAACAATCCTCCGTTGAGGAACAAGTACTTCGTTGTCATCATACATGTGATGACCACCACCATTAGCGTCCATAAACCTGGTAGCATCAGAGTCTTTCCCTGTGAGTTGCTGAACGAGAGCTCTGAACTCTGAAGCATTAGCCGTCACCTTCATGGGACTGGATATGTACACAACTTTGATGGATTTCTTGCCTCTTTTCCCAACATTCTTGCTCTTCGTCTTAACCCCAAGTGAATCCATCAAGCAGCAGCAACAACAACACAATGACTGATAGGTTGATGACTGCTTCATGAACCTGATGATAGGTCTATATATAAAGAGTACAAGAGTTGGGATTTTTTGGTTATGTGTCAAAAGGTGATTTCTTGGAAAGTGATTAGGTTGGAAAAAAGGGTTTAACAAGTTGGGATTGATGTTGATAAGCGGAAACTTGGAGGAAACATCCATCCATGAAAAAGGTGAATAGAAGTTTCTATCAAAGATCCTTACATGACCCGTAAGGTCATCCTATGGAAGCTCTTGTGACACCTACCTAGGCATGTTGATACGTTGGATTCAATGCCAGAAAAAAACGAAAATGGATATGTAGCACGTGCGCAGTCTCTTGTGACTCGGAGAAAAATGGATATTTTAGTTTTAGTCTTTACTCTTTTTTTTTAATTTTTATCTTCCACTAGCATTTTATTAATATCACTAATAAAGTTAAAATATTCTTAATTTTATCATATTTTTAATATATAATCATTAATACGTTTATTATAAAAAATTCAAAAATTATTAAAAATAAAATAATATAAGATATTTAAAATTATTATTTGAAGTTTTATTTTTTCATATTAAATAAATATTCATATTTTAATGCATAAATATTTGTTATAAAATCTTTATTAATATGTGTTATAAAAGCTTTAAAATATTAATAAAAATTTAATAATTAATTTTTTAAAACTTATATGAATCAAATTAAAAAATTATTTTTCTTAATGTTTATCTTTTGACCTAATTTTAAGAATTTTGTAAAATTAATTATTAAATTAAAATTATTCTATATATATATATATATATGAATGAAGCAACTTGATAAATACGCCTCTTAGGGAGTGGTCGAATTTGTAGAGTAGAAGACAGAAGGCTAAAGGTTATGTGTTCGAATCGTCTTATTTACACTTTCTTGATTAAGTCTGTCGTATAAGGTTTGATCTAATTGACGTAATTTACAGGCTATTATATCAATTTATAAGTTTATCTAATGTGTATTTAAAAGATAGTGACTGCAAGTTCCTCTTATCCTTTAAAAAAAACTTGGAAACAGACTTTTGAGGTATTTCAATGAATACTCTTTCACCATTTTTAGACGTAAATGTTGAAGATGCGTGTGAAAGGTTGAGATTTGGGCAAGGAAAGGGTTTTGGATGACGAGCGGCCATGAACGCATCAGACAACGACACCACCGGTTTTACTTTTGTCTATGTTATCAGCTTGACTTGACCTTCCAGAACCTCATATATATAATATAATATTATATTATATTGATACGTGGCTTCGTTTGGTTCAACCATTTTATGCATGGATGTCCTTTTAAAAAATGGTACTAAAATCGATAAGTCATGCCGCTTAGTGACCAATTGGTTCGTTTGTTGACTACTACTAATGTATTAAGTAAAACAAATGTATTAAGTACAATGAAGTTATTTTTAAATTTTAATTTTAAAAGAATAAATAAATCAAACTTAATATATGCGTAATTGAGCTTTGAACCTGCCCTAACCTAACCGGCCTTCAAGTTATTCAAATCAAATTAGGCTTTTTATCAATTACAAACCTTGGACTTGATCGAGCTTCAAACCGGACTCGAGCCTAAGAGATCTAAGATTGACTCAATTTGAAAAGTCAATGAGTTAAATAAAACAATGCATATTTGAATAAAAAATATTATTTTTAAAATTTTTATCAAAAATAAATTAATTGAGCCTTTTTGTTGTGTGAGGTTTTTTTTTTAATGGAAGAATCTGCAGCTGTTATCTTTTGGATGCGCATTAGTTAAACTTTCGAATTGACACAATAGCTTGTAAATCATACCAATCGAGTACTATGTACTAAACATGTCATGTATAACAAACTCGATCAGAAGAGTGTAGGTAGGGATTAGAACGTATGATTTTTTTGATTTCATGTCTCTCATTCTACCAACTCGACCACTTCTAGAAAACATACGAGTTCTTAATTTGTGAAATTTTATTTAATGAAGATATGAAAAATTGTGATCTTGAATTAGAAAGTGAATTAAGTCTCGTTTGGTTAGCTACCAATCAGCTATTATTTTAGCTTATTGGTATGCTTCAGATATTTGACCCTTCAAATAGCAGTAAAAGTTGTTTAGAGAACAGCTGATCCAATGACTGTTTGTCTTCAAACAACTAAAAATGAAAATTATCATCAAACAACTAAATTATTTTTTTCCAATGTCGATTTTGTCCTCTTTATTACAGTCTCATTCCTATCATTTTCTCTAGATTCTTTACTTTCTATTGGGATTGTTTAGGCTTGTTGTTTCGGATGAATGATTCAAAGTTGCCTTCCATGTTATCTTCAGAGTTGATTATTTAAAATATTTACAAATTTATTTTATCTTTTTCTAATATTATTTAATTATTTAGTATTTTTTGTCACCAAAAGAAGTATAATTATCTTAAATTATCATATGTAACCAAATAGTAATTTAATAAATGTTTTTATAATATAATATTTTAAAAATATATATATTACAATTTTACATAATTTTTAAATAATATTCACAAGTTAATTCTATTACTCATTTTAAATTAAATGTTTTATGTTTTTATTAAAGTTATAAACTTAATTTTTGTATAATTAAATATCTCAAATTTAAATTCCTATAAGAATATTCAACGAAATACTAAGCTATATAATATTCATACCCTTATTTATGTCATTTTACACATAAATAGTTAATACTAAACTACTAATTTTACCAAACATATCTATCAAGCAACTAATGCAATCTACTGGTTAAATTAGTTGATATAATCAGTTATCAGCTGTTTGCCAAACAAGGCCTTAGTATTGTTTTCCTTTTCTTATTTTCTTGTATTTATTATTTGTTTTTAAAATTATTTTATAGTTAATAAGTAATTTGTTCCCGACAAAATTCAGTCATAGAATAAGAATTACCATATTTTCTAGGTTATTTATAATCTATTTTATTTAGAGTAACTTAATCTATATTAATAATTGAATGTAACATGAAATATATAAAAATTATAAATAAATTGATAAAATGATTTTTGTCGCCTTAAAAAAAAAAGAGAAAAGAAAAGAACAACATAACTGCAAATACAACTACTACTGACCCTGGACTTGGGGTAGTTAACTTCAGCAGCGAAAACCTGAGAAGGATTTAGAAGTTGCTCTTGATCTTTGAAAAACAGATTGAAACATTGCATTGATCAGCTAATGAACAACTGTAATGGTTTCATGTTTCAAGTTAGACCCAGAAAACAAGATATTTTTGTCTCTCCATTCCGATAAAAATACGAGCGAAGTGAAAAGAAAACGGACAACTATGTAAACAACTAGGAAATACAACAAATACTGACCCTGGACCTGGACCTGGAGTAGTTAAGCTTCTGATTTCTGACACTATATCTAAACCTACAAACTGGAGAAGCAAAAATATCCTTTGTATTCAACACGAGTTATCGGCTGCAGTATCGACCTGATTCTCTGCGTGTCACTTTCCATTCTGATCATTCTCTTGGTCGGGCGAGCCAGAGGGAACTAAGAGCACGTAATCTGGAAAAGTAGTCATGAATGGCAAGAAGCGCACGAGCGGACTGGCGGGTTGTTAATATTCTGTGCATTTGCTGTAGCGTTTGCTGCCGCAAGTTGTCAGCCTGGGTTCTCAAAGTTCATGAATTTGATTCAGGTATCAGTAGAAGTTGATCAAGTAGGGTTTATTAGAAAAGTTATGGAGGCAGAAGAATGGTACAAGTTGCCCGAAAGCTGTTACCTGCCGAATAAAGCCTTCAAGGGTTCCCAACTTTCCCATGGCCATGGCCATCTGACCCATGTAGTTTGCTACATTTCCAGATGAGCCTGAGGAGCCTAGTGATGATCCACTTGACAAAGTTTCAGCAAGAGATTGCTGCAATGCCTCCATTCCCTGAGATAATGCATCTTCTGCTTGCTGCGAAGATTGCTGCAAGTTGCCAATGCCCACCAATTGCTGATCCGTCAATGGTTCCAACTGGTTCACCAGAAGCTGCAGCACAAGGGTATACGTTATGTTTTGGGAACGAAAGAAAGCATGAAAACCTTCAAACAATTAAAACATCAATATGATAAGGAACACGAAGGATAGGATCATAAACAATTCTGACAAGTCTCTAAATGCCAAACGTTCACAAGAAGAAGAAGATGAATGAGCACCTTAAGGAGCTCGGATGATCTGAAGCCCCCAAGCCACAAGAAGCACCTCTCAGCAGGTGTCTTCCACATGCCAGAAAGCAGATGGAAAACATCAGCCTTGGCAGCATTGCTTTTCAACCTGAAAATTTCATCGTAGTGAGCCATTATACCATCAATGATGATCCGAAGTTCTCCATCACCAGCATGAGAGTTGACAGCTGACCGCAGTTCATTAATTTGTCTATTTTGCTCTTCGAGCCACCTTGCATATTCTACATCAAAAGCCATGGCCCCTGCAAACCATGGCATCTTAGAAAGACTGATAAATAAGCTTAGAACGAAGGCTTGAGTTAGCTGTTTGAGGAATTTGCAGAAAATTGAGAACATAACAGCTGATCCAGAGATGCATGCAATAATGCAAGTACATGAACATCTACAGCTGAGAAACACATTGGACATATACTTGGTCAAGGAAAATGTTCCGGATAAATACAGGGAGAAACAACACGGGAAATTAAGGATGTATCAAGAATAAAATGATGCTGTCATATGAGATACGTAGTTTCCATAGCCACATGTACAATTTCATTTACAGGATAGGTTAATGAATCCAAAGACACGTGTCCTATGTCCAGCGGAGGAAGCACGTTTATGTATCTGCTGTAACCACTTTCCAAAATCATATCTGATACGGAAAACTACCTCCCCTCTCTATAAATCTCATTTTTCCCTCTCTATGAATCTCATTTTTCTGGCCTCTCTAATTTCTTCTGGAATTTACTTCTCTCTATTGCTATTTCATTCAAGTTTTCTCGTCTTCACTAAAAATTCATGCTACATTTTACCTCGGCACAATGTCAAAGGTACAAGAAATGCAACATTAAGAAGGATTGAAGAAACCATAAGAAGCTTCCTGGAAGCTCCAACGCGAAATGAAAATTATTGATAGAAAATCATAATCGGATGGACAAGCAAGAAAAGGAGATAGGGCACCTAAAGATGATGGTTCACCAGTTTATGCAGAAATATGGGAAGAGCAATAAGCCCATATCAACAGGAAAGGAAAACACAGGCTCCATAGCCAAACACTCCACTGTGAATGAGATTTACATTGTACCCACAAGGTTCACTAAAATCGAGTTCTCAGTATTCAAAGGAGCAAGGGCAAGGGTAAGAAAATGGCTTTACAAGTGTGAACAAGTTTTCACCTTAGATCGCACTCCTAGCAATCTGAGAGTTGGAATTGACGCTATGTATCTTAAGGTTCAAGCTCAGGTGTACAACCAATTGGTATTAAAAAACAAAAGGCAGCAGGAATCCATGTGGGGTGGAAGAACCTGTAGGTGACTTTAAGGAGTTGAAACAAGGTTCAATACAAGATTATTGCCCCCTATTCGACAAGTACTCAAACAAATTAATATTGCCAGAAAAACTATTTGACATGGCTCTTTTTAAAGGGCCTTAAACTTGAGTTGGAGCTCACCAGGAAGTTGCTTGGAGCTCACCATGAAGCTACTTGAACCCCAAATCCTCCACCAGGTGTATGTGACAGTAAGAAAATAGAAGGTCGTAGTGGCAGCCAATACTCATTTGCATCATCTAAAAGGGAGAACTAAACAAATCCATAATGCTAGAAATATGGGCAAGGCATGAACAAGGCTCTCACACCAACAACCAAAAACAACACCTATCACAAAGACCAATCTGGAGAGTGGAATCCTATCTACTCCTAGAAACCAATAAGTCACCAGTAAGACTAATTTCATAGAAAATAACAAACGCTCAAGAATTGTTAGCAATAGAGAGTTTGATGAGAAAAGAGCAAAAAGGTTGTATTTTTGTTGTGATGAAAGGTACACACCTGAACAGAAGTGCAAAAAGAAACAATTTCAATTGTATACAGTGGATGGAGAGGAACGAACAGAACTAGATAGGGAAGAGATAACAATGGAGGAGCATGAGGAGTGGCAGAAACCAAATGTGTCCCTTCAAGCTACGATAGGGCTAAATAACAAGGAAGAATACAAATAAATAATGACTATGGGGACTCACCAGGGAAAACCTCTGCACATACTTATTGATAATGGGAGCACTCATAATTTCTTAGATTTATCACTGATTAAAAGAAGGGGCAAAGAATTTGAGGAAATGAATCCGTTCCAAATAACAATGAGAGAAGGTCTCAAATTGAAGTACCATCGACTTTGCAAGGGATTTACATGGAGCTTGCAAGGGGTGAAATTCAAATTCACAACAAATGCATTGGTGATTACCTTGGGAGGTTGTGGCATGGTCCTTGGAGTTTTGATAGGATCTACGGGGGAGAGAGTGATTTAGACAATCGGAGGGACAATAGAAAAGAGAATTCTAAGACTAGAGTTCTATCAAGTTTAATGGCTAGTTTCAATAAATGATGTGTTGTGTAACTTCAAAAATCACATCACAGGCTTTAACAGGGATTCACCGATTATTATTGGATATTCACTAAGCACTATGGGCAATTAGCAAGGCCTTTGACAGAAATGCTTAAAAAGCAAGCTGCTAGAAAATGGAAATGGATTATGAACTGATAGCAAAGCATTGAGTAACTTAAAAAGGCTCTTACATGTGCCCCAGCCTTAACACTACGTGATTTGACTTAACCATTCACTATAGAGGCTGATCCAAGTCCCTGGGACGGGCATATGAGCAATTCTTCAACAAATAAGCATCCCATTGCATTTTTTTTTTGACCAAGACATTAGCAACATAACATTTGGGGCTCTCTACACATATGAAAATGAGTTCTTAGCAATCAGCAAGGCAGTCAAAAAGTGGCATCATTACCTGAATGAAAGAGTGTTCACAGTGCAAATAGACCACCAAAGCCCCAAACACCTCCTAGAGCAGAGGATTACCACTTCCTTTCATCAAACTAGGCTGCCTAATTTACTAGGTTATGAATTTTAAGTGGAATATAGAAGTGGTAAGGAGAACTATATAGCAGACGTCTTGTCCATAACTTCTAGTATTGAACTCTTAACTTGAACCATATCTCAGGCACACACTAACCTACTTGAGGACATTAGGAGGAGTTAGGAAGGATATGCCACCATCCAAGATCTAATCAAGAAATTTGAAGCCGAAGAGGTAAATTCAAACACTTATGAATGGAAGAATTGCTTAGGAGGAAGGGAAGAGTTGTAGAGTTTGACAAAATCCTGAGAGATGAACTGAGATCGATAGCTTATGATAGCCTTCAAGGGGGTCATTTTGGAGTTGTGCAACAACAATTAAAAGAATCCAAACCACGCTTTAATGGTAACTATTGAACAAGGATGTTAGAAACTACTTCAAGAACTGCATCAGTTGCCAAATGAACACAGATGGTAATGTTGCTTACCTAGGGTTATTACGGTAACTTTCAATGCATGAAGCATGTTGGAGACAAATCAACATGGACTTTATCAAGAGATTACCTACTTCTAGAGGCAAGTCAATTATATTTGTGATTGTAGATCACCTTAGCAAATATTCTCATTTCATTGCTGTTAAATACCGTTACACTGCCCGAGAAATTGCACAATTATTTATTGATCATATTTTCAAGCTTCATCGAAAGCCAGAGGCTATTGTGAGTGATCAAGACTCCTTGTTCCTAAGCAATTTTTGGCAGGAAATGTTCAAATTGAAAGGAATTAACTTGATGTTCTCCAAGGCCTATCACCCACAATCTAATGGACAGACTGAAGGTGACAATAAGGTCGTAAAAAGCTACTTGGGGTGCTTCTGTGGTAAGGTTCCAAACAACTGGTCAGAATGGATTTCTATGGCCGAATGGTGGTATAGTACCACTCATCACACGACTACTAACTCCACACCAATTGAGCTTCTTATCGGTTACCTTTCACCATTGTATTTTCCTTACTTTGCAAGGGACCCAAACATCCTAATAGTAGATCAAGCTATGAGAAACAGGCAAGCATCTTTGTAAGTTGCAAAGTTTTAACCAAAAAGGGCACAACATTGTTTAAAGCAACAAGCAGATAGGAGGTGATCAGATAGGGAATTGAAAGTCGGTCACGGGGTGTTCTTAAAACTCCAGCCTTACAGACAACATTCATTGCAAAAGAGGGTCCATCACAAGCTTTCCCCTTTACACTATCGACCTTATTAATTGTGGAGAGGATTGGAAAGGTGTTGTACAAACTTCACTTGCTTGCAGAATCGTTGATCCACCCTACATTCCATGTCTCACAAACTTGAAATGTACATTTTTGAGCTTGAACCTATATCTGAAAAGCTACCAACACAACTCAACCATGCAAACAGAGCCCCAGCAGCCATTCTGGCACCATAATAAGCCTGTCATACAAGTGGTAGTCCCCAGGTGAAGTAACGTGGGATAAATTTTTCAAGCTTCAGAAGAGATTCCCAAAAGCCAACCTTGTGGACAAGGTTTTTAAAGAGGAAGGCAATGTTACGGACAAATAGAGAGAGAAACAATGCGAGAAACAATTAAGAATAAATGATTATGAGTTACGTAATTTCCATAGCCACACACACCAGTTCATTTACATGATAGGTTAATGAATCAAGAGACACCTGTCTTATGACCACAGGAGAAGCATTACTATGTATTCATTGTATCCACCTTCCAAGATAGTATATGATATCAAAAACTACCTTCTCTCTTTATGAATCTCACTTCTCAGACTTCTCTATAATTAATTCTAGAATTTACTTCTCTCTATTGCTATTTCATTCAAGTTTTCTCATCTTCACTAAAAATTTGCGCAGCAGAAGAAAGAATAGATGTTACCATTTCCACTCATTGAATGAGCTTGATCTCCAGAGCTTGATATAAATATACCCTAGAATCAAAAAACACAAAAACCAATTGTGATAATAAATAAAAACTCAATATGAAAATACTAATTATTAAGCACAAAGCATCGAGTAATTGTAATAATCTTCTGTTTTGACAAAGAAACTTTTATTTGAAGCTCATATCATATAACTTACTATTTGGACATTAACGTCACAAATTTTCGCAGAAACATAAGACATCACTAATTCGATTATTTATTCATCCAATACTTTAGTATCATGAATGCAAGCAAATGTGGTTTGAAGTCTAGCATTAATTCTGATATGCTTGACATGGATCAGAAATCAAATTTCTATATGACAAAGCATCAACTAAATCTAACCTGCTGTCTTGCTCTTTGAAGTTCCTGTTCCAGTTGGGTCAACTTTAAACGGCTACTTTCCAGCTGCTGGACATATGCCTACAGGAAAAACAAAAAGGACACAATTCAGCAGAAGAGAAATACTTCACCAAACAAGTAAGAAAGATGTATCTCCGCACAAAGTGAACCTATAAGCAAGTTCACAGAACATTCACGACTGATTCAAACGAAGGAACTATGACAGAGGTATCTCCGCACAAATAGAACATATGTAAGCAAGTTGGCAAAATATTCACGACTGATTCAAACAAAGGAACTATCTTCCCCCTTCTCTCATAGTGCACTATTTCTAGGGAAGGCATGCATGGGCTATCCAAGCTATGATGCAAAAATGAGCTAGAGATTTGACTAAAGAACCATCTTTTGCCTCTTCTTACCATATTCAACTACTCTTAAGGAACCCTGCCGATGGTTCTGATAAATGGATAATTCTGACTTTTCTGTTGAGAATTTATAGTTTTTCAATCACCATCAAGTGTTTTCATATGATCAAACCCCATAGTCGATGATCTCAAGATTTATTACCGAATGACTAACAGAGAACAGCCATGCTAATTTGATGCTCATCAGTAACTTTCCTAGCTACCATTATACTCAAGAAGCCTTTATATAACAAGCAAATAAATCAATCTAACATAGATTTAAAATCAAGTAAAAACTAAAACTTGCCATGTCCAAATGCCCCACAACAGAAATAAAATTAAAAACAGAAAATAAGAAAATGAAGAAGCTTATCAATAATGATGTATACTTTCTTCCTCAGCCTGCTTTTTCTTGCTGCTTCTCTATTTTGAGCAAGCCTGCGAAGTGTCTGCACTATTAATCAAGTAAGCTTTCAGTCAACATAAGTAGTTACGCTTGACTATTGTATATATAACATTTAACTTGACCTTCTGATCCAATTTATCCTTCGACCTGTCACTCGAATCAGAGGCCATAATAGCCATCGACTGACCTCTATCAATCTGCATATAAAGGATATTGAAGTGTTAGATTGCAACAAATTCTCAAAATTTGCCCTTGTTCAGATATGAAGGAAATATGTGACAACTGCATAGAGTGGTGTGAGGGAACAGTAGCATGTGGAAATTCTAAGCAGCCAAGAAGCAATCTTGAAAACTGCTACCGTCTAAAATAATCTGAAGAATTGCAAAGTGTAGTATATAATATATACTGACAGAGGATAGAAAGAAAATACCCTCTGACTCTTTTCATCGGTATCTGCATCTGTGGATATATCAGTCCTAGGACTGACATCTGCCATATTGCACTCTCCTCACTTCTCTGTATGAACACTAGATAAAGATATCACGTTGAATCTGGACCGTTTTCCAAAAGCAACCTATGACAAATTCGGAAGCGAAAGGATAGGATGCAGTACACTACACACAAGAGAGGCAGAAGAAGACAGTCAATTAGTAGAAGAAATAGTTCAACTGATACATGCTTTAACAGGATTGAAGATAAAACCTGCAAGAACCCATGTCAGGGATCTTTCAAAGAGGAAGAACGTAACTTTTGAACATTAAATATCCGCAGATTCTAGGAAAAACAGTTCAACAAGAAACAAAGAACAACATAATCATGGTAATCTTTAAATATAACAATTTTGAAGTTGAGGAAAAATTAACAGCAACCTTGCAAAGGAAATTAAACAGCGACTTCTGAAGTTAATCTTGAAAAGAAAAGGAGGAAAAGGATTAAGACACATAAATAACCCAAGTTGGCTTTATTATACAAGTTTTCGAATATAAGTAGATCTATTTGAATCCCAAGATCACAAACTGAACACTCAATCATTAGACACTAAAAAATCGAAAGGGAAAGACAAAGAGAGACCCTCGAAGAAAATGCAAGAACTCTCATCAAATATGGACATGAGGATAATCTACTTCAATTTGCACCAATCCAGCAGATTCCGTATTCCAAAATAAACCTAGCTGATGAAGCAAAACCTAAAGAAAAAGTACTAGAAATTTCTGAACTGAACTTCAGAGGAAGTACAGAACTTACAGAAAACCTCAAAAAAGTGTAGTGGTTGAGAACGAACTCCTCCGCACAACATTAAATTCGAAAGCTACAGTCAACATTTTACAGTAAAAGCCCTAATTCAGGATCGTTCAAGTACCAAACATACACCTTTAAGATGTTGAGAACAGAAAATATGAGAAATACCCAGAAGCCGAAACTTAGCAAGAAGCACTAAAACGCGCCAATTAAGAACTTGTAGATATAGAATCAGTCACCTGCTTCTAAATCCTGAGCTGATTCATCTGCCTTCCAATTCCCCTGGTGAACTAACTTCAGCCTTCAAGCACCTTCAACACCATACGCAGCAACAAATTGATCAGTCAGACGTGAGTCTGTTTCCACTAAATAAGAACCCACTTCGATAAATCCATCACTATTTCTTACAAGATCAAAGCTTTACAGATTGAGAGGATCAATGGAGGACGTTCCTATTCGTCTCATGAGAAGTCAACAAAACACACGGACACACACACCCAAAAGCACTGACCTTCGCAGCAAAGCTCGGATGGGATCCAAGAGCTGACTAAGTTGTAGCAATGAAGCACAACAAACCCAGAAGTTAAAATCAAAGAAACAAACTTTCACTTCGACAGGCAACTATCCAAGTCAAAATAACAGCAGAGTAAGAAACCAAACCAAACCCACCTCACTTGGGATTCTGTTTTTGATGACGATGATGATGATATAATTGTTTAGAAGAAAGTTTGAGAAAAGTATGGTGTATTGGATTACAAAAAAAATAAAAACAAGTGATGTGTGAGTATAATTCCAATCTGTATGTCTTCTTCTATGGGATATCTTCCACTTTCAAGCACTATTCATTATTTAATCAATTTCATTTTAAACGGGTAGTGCTTTGAGTTTGACATGATTTTTCTTTAAAGTTTTTTTATTTCTTATTTTTTCATATTTATTACAAGCTCTGTTTTTTCTTAGTGGTTTAAGTTTAACTGCCCCAAATGATACTGACAACAGTACTAATACAGAGGATCTTGCTTACTGTCTGAAAACAGAGCTTTGGATCCTCTCCACTTAGGTTGTTCACTACACAAGCTCAATAACTATGCCCGCTTTTACTTCTTGCCACGTGTGATACATAACTTTCTCATCATAATACAAAATGGAAAATCATGTTTTTTTTTTCCAAAATGAAAATTGTAAAAAAGACATTTATGGTTTGATTTCATAGAACTGAAAGTTGTCATCTTTTTGAATACTTATTAGATAAATAAAAAATAATGAAATTTGAGTTGAAGAAAAAGGTTAAAAGATAATTGGAGACGGATGATCATTTTATAATAAAATTGCTTAAACTTGTCAAAAGTTGATTTAAGTGTTGTAGGAAGATATTTCCTAACAATTTACCTAAATTCAAGTATTTGACATGAGTAAGAATTTGAAGAAACAAGATTGGTGTATTATCCCTTTTCTCAATTATTGGTTTCCAAATATGGCTTTCAAACAATCTTTTAACTTGAGAAACAGATAAAAACAGAAAAAGAGGAAGTTTGCATTTCAAGTAATTCTTGAAAAGAAAAGTGGAATATTAGTTTCCAACTTTCTAATGCACTTCGATTTGAGGCCCTTTTTGGGATGAAATTCTATTCCCTTTTTTTTGACAAAGGTTCAATCATGTCTTCAGAAGAAAGAAATGGGAACTTTCACCAGCTTCTTTATCTCTATGTGCTTTTAGAGATGGCAGAAAAAGAGCCCCCCTAATCTCATCCATATTGGGCTCTGTCTCAAATTTTATAACTTTTTCCTCTCTGTAAGGAAAAACCAAATCTATCTAACGTCAACTGAGAGCTCGAGCCCAGCCCAACCCA
Source organism: Erythroxylum suave (assembly GCA_027563595.1). Taxonomy (NCBI): domain Eukaryota; kingdom Viridiplantae; phylum Streptophyta; class Magnoliopsida; order Malpighiales; family Erythroxylaceae; genus Erythroxylum; species Erythroxylum suave. The sequence goes on along the minus strand of JAOSBN010000005.1, from coordinate 1,980,237 downwards.
TCGCTAATCTGTCTGTTTTCCCTATTCATTTGCTTCTTTCAGGAGGTGTGCTTAGTTTGATCCTTCTTAGTTACCATAACTACTAGTAAATCCAAGTCATTTATTTGGTCTGGCCATCAATTGTGGCTTCTTTTGGAGCAGAACAACTAAATCAAGTCATAAGCTGACACAAATTTTCATTTAGAATAAGTTGCGAGAACAGGAATGGAGTTGGTGACTATCCTTGTTCCTGTAGAAGTTGGTGACTATCTTTTTGCTACACTAAGTTCCTCATTCATATACACTGCATAGACATGTGAGCTACCACAAAAAAGCCATATGACTTGTTCCCACTAGTAACTACCAACACCTTATTGTTTTGACAAAAACTAGGTCTCATGAAACAGTAATTGGTTCCAAACATAGTGGACAATGGATTCCAACAAAAGAAAATATCAGTAGGAGGAGTTTTACGATTATTTGCTAGTCCACATCAAAAGTGTGTCAAGGGAAAGCACATGCACAAAGGAGACACAATAGTTCAGAAATAGTTGCTCTTATAAAAGTTCTTGAGAAAGTCAGAGGTGCCTTGTTCCTTAGTGTTTGAATCCTGGGCAAGCCCTTGTCGACCCAATACATATTGCCCGATTATGTGATGCCGCTGCTTAGCGTGCTCCGTGATGTTTCCCAGCTCTTCCATTCCCTTAAAAAGCAAAAGATCAATCACCTGCAGTTTTACTCCAATTAGCAAAGTAGAGATATATTCCCAATGCCAAACTACATAATATGCTCACAGTTGAGACATAAATTAATTCTATGACCTGCCAAGGAACTAAAGCAGACAACTTCAAGAACATAAATGTATGGCTATCATGAAAAGCATACAATAAGTCAATTCCTGTTTAAATTGAGATAGATTCACTCAGCTGTACCCTAAGCGCCCAGCTTTGAGTACAAACAGTTACTAATGCCAGCCTCAAAGCAAATGAGAGCTAGGGATCAAGGTTTTGCAACTGAGCAGCCATGGGAAGCCGGAAATTTTGATATTTTCAGGTTCAGTTGATTTACCGGATTATTAGATGACCAAATTTTGTGAAAGGATTACGACACGATATTGAATTCATTAGAAGAACAAGTTTACAGAACTAAGCGAAATTAATCAAACCTTCAACCTCTTTACAAGTTGTTAATTGCTTCCATGCCCTTATAAAGAGATCAAAAGGTCTTATTTTCTTGAAGTAAATCAGACAATAATGATAAAGCGACTAGCTACTAGCTATACCAATGGGAAAAAGAGAAAGGTCCTCAAATTGTCAATAAAACACTGCAATAAGCCGTTCTTAAATAATTGACCATGAGCATGAGCAGTAATATTGACAACCTTCTAGCTTTAACGTACTGCAAAGGACAAGTGCAGTGCTTATCAAAACAGTTAAGAACTGTATAACTTCCAAAAGGCAAGCAGACCCAACAATGTTAGAAAGAGGAAAGCATTCCTGAGACACACATAAAGAAACTGAAATCCAATGGACTTCACATCAAGAAATGAACTGCTCTCATCTCAAAAGTTATTCACAAATGAATTGAAATATCAGTTTAGGAATTTCACTACCCTCTCATTAAACAGCCCTCTTAGGAGAGCATTAGGGTTTCCTGGTTGCTCCTTCTCTGGCTCATTGTGGTTGCAACAACTGTTTTCGTTTGCTTCGTTCATGGCATCATCTATCAGAATAAAGGGTTTGTTCTCATTGTCAAAGAGAACCGAACAAAGTAACCCATCATAGTTAATACACGCAAACGAGTCTAAAGATTGGAAATTTGGGGCGATGATAAACATTTAGAAAGAAAATTCCAAACTTTCCCACAGTTTACACCCAGAAGCAACACAAGAAGGATTCAGAAGAGAAAACACAAAATTGGTATGTGCTAAAAAAGGAAGAGACGAGAGAAACCTTAGGATTGGTCACTTGAGCATGTTTGCGAATCTCAGAGGCGATGGAGGATCGAAGCTGGGACGCGGTAACGACGTCGTGGAGAATGTAGATATCCATGATAGAAGGGATTGATCTACATGCTGCCTTGAAGAAATCGAAGACGTGAGTTCTTGCCTCCTCCAGACTCGCTGAGTTTGGCGGCACCTTCAGGCCTGTCAATCTAAACGCCATTTTCTAGCTCG
>JAOSBN010000005.1:1952823-1977982 GCA_027563595.1 Erythroxylum suave | reverse complement strand
AGTTCTTGCCTCCTCCAGACTCGCTGAGTTTGGCGGCACCTTCAGGCCTGTCAATCTAAACGCCATTTTCTAGCTCGGCCCGACCGAGTTGACTCGTAGTTCAAAATATGGAGCTTTAGTTAAACAACAGTGCCTTCTCTTCTTATCTGATTTTTTTACAAGAATAAGAATATTGTCTTTTTTTTTCATATTTAACTCATTTTTCAATTAATAAAATGTTTTACTTTCCTGAAAATTACAAAAACATAATTAAAAATATTTTTATGAAGTTTGTCTTGTTAACTTAAATTTAAGTCTGATAAATTTTAATTAAGCCTTTTAACTTTAAATTAATTAAAATCTAGGCTCAATAATTTATTTAAATTAATCAATTCCAAAAAATAATTAAATTTAAATTAAATTATACAAAATTTAATCCGCCAAACTCAACCTAATTATCATATAAAATAGATTATAGTAAAATTATATACAAGGATGATAATGAACCAAACCCAACCCAATCTATGTAGGCCTAAACTTTATCAAGCTCGAGTTGAAACCCGAAATGATGACATTTTAATCTATAGGAGAACCTATAGACCAGAAGCAGTCCCACCAACTCGGGCTCGGTCAACTTGAACCTATACTATTGACTTCAAATTGGGTTAAACCGGTCCAATTTACCAACTCTAATTGTATAGAAGGATGAACATTTGAGTATAATACAAAATTGGCCATAACATGTATGATACATGTACTACAATGCTTTATCTTAACATAGCATTACCCAACTAGAGTGTAATGCATCATATATCATTTTGCCAGGCTAAGTAATACTTCCATTACAAAAAAGTTCAGAGAATCACTCGTACAAAAAGTCAGAACAGATTGATATTATATGTCTAGTGTTAAAATGTTTGTCATCAAGAAACAGTAGAATTCATTCTCTAGGTTACATTTCTCCACATTCTGCAATCACACAAGCCAGTTTAGGTCGGTTGTTCGGTCCGGTAGCCACGTTCTCTATTTTCCGGGCAACCAGAAGCCCGTCTCCTAGCACCCTCTGCAGATATCAGTATAGCAGCAAATATGGCAAAGTAGTTAGCAGGAAAACTATAGCAGAAATGGAGTTTTATAGAGAGCAATACTCTCATTTTCATCTAAGCAATCTAAACATTTTTCACTTCCACAAGATACAGCAAGGGATTAGATGGAGCTAGTCAGTTCAAGTTTGATTACTTTTCGAATCACCACGGCAGCCTGAACTGATCTTAAAATCACGTTGATTCTCATATCGTACAGTTCAAAGAAAAATATAATAAAGAAAATGCAAAGTGGAGTAGAGGGGATACCCCAAACACAACATGCTTATTGTCAAGCCAATCACATTTTGCACAAGTGATAAAGAACTGCAGTCAAATGAAGAAAAAGAATGTATTAGTTCCCGTGTGTCAGGTAAAATAAATGAAAATTCTTTTGGATAATGAGAACGGTTTAACCTGACAACCATTTGTATTTGGCCCACTATTTGCCTGCAATTAAAAGTAAACATGCAGTATTCAGTATCGGTGATATAGACCTCTTAGACAGTTAATCCACTAGGTGGACAAGTACTCAACCAGGACTTATCAGGAACACATGGTCTTCCTTCGTTTCATATTAGAGGCAAAACCTGAGCACTTAGATTCAATTTTATATGTGAATTTGAAAAAAATTTCAGAGTTTGAATTTGAACTGGTTAGACTCGGAAGAAAATTCAATAGAGACTGCCTAATGGAGAGGACCATAAACCTACATTACTGACCTATCGTTATTTAACACTTACACTTTGTGATCCCCAATTGCGGTATATATCGAACACCATATCAGATATAATGAGGGACGAAATACGTCATCCATCAACAAAAAGAAATCTAATGTAGAAAGACGACTTATATGACAACCATAATTAATTGCACAGTTTCAGAATTCATCATTGTTGACTTTAATCACAAGGCTAATCAAACACAAATGAATTAGAATTGGTGAAGTAAGGCAGGATAAAATTTTGCGTGACACAACAGAAAACATGGTCAATACATGAAAAAAATTCATAAGGAAACATTATCTGATTATGTAAAACACGACCATCTCTTGGGACAAGCATGTACGTACCATCGACAGTAGACCTGGACCAGTGTGTTTGGCAATAAAGTTTTCATCTTCAAACTTGTGTCCGTATACTGAAGTGCATCCACTGCCATCACCCTGCATAACAAAATTACTTCAAGAGTTATGTATCAAGCAAAAGAGATAGGGTTTGATGCAAGTTCATTGCTACTGATTGTAAAGCTATCATCTGGTGCTTGTAATTTCCAAATTATCCAACAAACCATACTTGTCGACATTTTAAAAACTACCAACTACCATGAATTAATTGACTAAATTTCACCTACTAATATAGCTTCAACCAACTTCATGCCCTAAAATAGGGGCTTCATGACTTCAAAAAGGATCTCTATTTCCCCCCTCTGGAATAACTTATTCAGTAGTTATGATCTTTTTCTTTAAAGAGATTTGACATGGTTATTCTGTAGAATCAGTAGTTAAGGTTTTGAAGATTTCAGGCATGCCTACGACAAAGTAAGTATGCTCTTTGCTTTTCTCTAAGATGCTTATTTTCCTTCTTCCTTCATTGCATATTGTCCAACAGCCTCCTTGTCCCCCTAAACACGAGCTAATCACTCTCAAACTTGGAATCAGAATTCTGAAACTCCCTTTTTCCCAGTTTCCTTTAGCAAATTTTCTCTTTTACCCTTAAGATTTTAGTCTCAAGATTTTACATCCTCCTGGTTGATCAGAATTAATCAGTAATACGTTCAAAATCGAGAATGGAAGGCATGAAGAACTAAACATTCACCAACCTTTACAAAGTCACCTGCTTGAATCATGAAATCTTTGATCACTCTATGGAACTGACATCCCTTATAACCAACAGGCAAACCAGCTTTTCTGCCATTTCACACAAGAATAAAATAAACAATCAGCAATAACTTGCACCAATCTGAACACTGCCAAGGAGGCTTAAAACTCATCGTCAAAAAAATTGCACAAAACAACAAAAAGAAACACATAATACAAACACAAAAAGGGCATCCACAAGCTCAAGTTGTTAATGGGTCAGCATCCATAAGTAACACCAACAAACAGGCATTCCAAGAAAGGTAAATTATTCTAATACGATGAATCATTAGCTAAGAAGTTCCGTACGTAGCCATCCACCATATCACAACAAAGCAAAGAACTTTCATGAGACAAAAGAAGCAAAGGCTAAGACTAAGAGGGGATGTCAAAGCATAATAGTGTACCTGTACTCTCCAGTACAAAACTGCCTGCAACATGATAAACAAGGAAACCAAAAAAAGCACCAACTTTAGAAATCAAACAAAATGGGGGCTTGAAAATGAAGAAGAAAATAATTGAGTAGTTGCTGATTATTTGTGGAAGCCACGAGTAAATGAAGGTTGAACAGATAAACCTGAAGTTTTCGGCGGTTTTGGGTGCAATATCAGCGAAAAGTTCCATCTTGATACGACCGGCAGGGATGGTTCCGATTGTAATATCGAAGAAGACAATTGGGTTTTTGGGGTTCGGAGGCCTGACGTGCCATTCCACACTCCCTGCAGCTGTCGTCGCTCCGGCTGAAGCCATCAGTACTTGTGTGACTATCTCTGAGCTTGCAGGTGCAGCCCCTATTTAAAAGAAAGGTCTTTGGGAGTATTTTTGTTCATTTCTTTTACCATTTTCTCTTTCTAATTGATATTTAAAGAAAATATGACGTTCAAAACAACTTGCTAAAATTTTTAAATAATTTTTAGACTTAATTTAATTCAAACTTGATTCAAATTTTAAGGGATCCAAATCTGATCCAGTCCATTACCATTTTTAAGAATAGTTAAGATGTCTCTAGATAACCTGTCTTCTAACAACTTTTCAAGGAAGTTCTAAGAACAATTTAACTTCTTGGTTTGGGGACATCTTTGAATCTCTTTGCTCAGTGAAACCATGCAATGTGTTGTGTTTTGAGTAGTAGTTGAAAATACGAGGAAACAAAAAGGCGTTGAGAATGGCTAATGATTTCAAGGATTTACATTCATCAGATTTTACAAAGAAACCAAACCAGAGGAGACCAAGATGCTGAAAGAATGGAAATTGTAATAAGAATGAAAGATAAGTTACAAAGCTTTCTGTTTTCTTGGAACAGATACAATGTTGTTGCTTGTCTCCTCTTCCTTTGCTCTGCTGCATCGACATAAGTTACAAAACTTTCTGTTTTCTTGGAACAGATACAATGTTGTTGCTCGTCTCTTCTTCCTTTTCTCTTCTGCATATGTCGAAAGCAAGTAAAACAGAAATGCTGTCTAAACTGAAGACTTGGGTATTTTGAACTGTTTCTTGAGAAACTGGGAGGCCTCTGAGTCATTCCTATGGCATAGTATTCTCAACAAAGTCTGAGTATCGGCACCTAGTTTGCTTCCACCGCCATATCCAGTTGTAGATTTCAGGTCCTCGATCAATTCACGAGTCTGCAAGTCCAATAAAAACAAGGATATTATACCTGATCCCTGTTCCAACATGCCGTTGATGACAAATTTTCATCGGTAGCTTGCAAACATTTTTCACACCCATCAGAGCATAGTATTGACAAACTAACCTCATAGCTGTGCAACTTAATAACATGTCGAACGCGTGCCATATGATTTTCAACGATTCCCCTGGGAAGTCCGTCACCTCCAGAAATGAAAAATTCCTGTAACAGGAAGGAAGAGAAATACAGAATAGTAAGAAGATAAAAATGCCCAGTTCTCCAGCCGATGTAATTCTACTAATGATTAGGACAAAAAATCTCAAATTTTAAGTGCTCTTCAAGTGTGAAAGAAATTAGAAGAGTTCTTGCAAATTAGAATAGCTCCAAACACCTTCCTGCAAATTCACAAAGTACAAGATAGTTGCCTAAACACTAGCCGAATACCAACTTGCTAAGTTAGCTATATGAAATCAATTCAACGTTTCGTTCAACTCTATTCTACCAGCCCCTCCCATGTCATCCATTTCTCTCTCATTTTCACTCTCTCCCCTTTTAAATGATAAAGTTGCTAGTACCTTCAAGAGCTCCACATCCTCCTCCAATAGCTTTGCATCACCTGGAAGGAAAACCCGGGAAGGTCCTCCATCTAGTATGACACGGAGTAAGCCATCCTGACAAAGCGGGTGGTCAGAAGGAAATTTCTGCATTTGTGACACCTTCAAAATAAAGCAGTTGCACATACCAGAGAAGCTTGAAGGAGACTTGTAACTATTCGATCCCGCAATGGTTCCATAATAACAGCACATAGTTGATTTAGTTCCTGCAGTATTTGCTTGAAATTAAGCCCTGTTTTGATGCATGTAAAAAACACAGGTGATTGATGACATGCATTTCTATTTTCCTGAACCTCAAAGTCAGAAACGGAGAATGTTCTTGTACCAATTTAATGTTTGACAACCATGCAGACAGCCCTTGGCAAGCAATGATGTCATATTCAGCATCAAGAGGCAGCACCGTACAAAAACAGTGTCTTTTACAGAAATTTAATATGATATGGAACACACGACAGTATCAAACGAAAGTCAATGCATGCATTATGTAATTTAAGATGCAAGAAGATGGTCGATTTCTAGATATTCATCCAAAGTGCTTCAATTGAAGAATGCCAGATTGTTTTCCTTTTGGCAAACACCATCAAAGCTAGAAGAGCCACTTCATAATAAAATAATGAAAGAATCATAATGTGGCTTCTGAGAGGACTAATCTTACAGTGTCAAGTGGTTCAATTACTGCTTCCAGCCTAGATTGTGAAACAATGGGTTTATATAAATTCTCAATAAATGGCTCCCTCAAGTCCCAGAAGACAATTTTTGTTCCTGAAACAAGCAAATATCAATCAACGCTAAATAACTCATTCATCCGCAAACATCAGAGCTAAACAAAATTTACCAGTGAAATCACAAGTACGGTCCATAGCAGCATTTATATCTTTTCGGCTCCCATCGAAAGAACCTCTCTGCTTGAAACTTGAGGACTTTTCATCTATGGATTTCTCTATTAACAAAAGAATTCATAAAACATCATATTAGAATGTGAGAGTATTGAATTGTAAGCATATTGATTGCCACAAAATATAGATACAAGCACAAAATGTAACAGAAAGAAGAAGCACCAAGAATTGAAAACTTAAACATGACATAAACAAGTTTGACAATCATGGAGCGCAAGTATTTAGTTGTCACTTAGATATCTTGGCAGAAAACTGTTACCAACTTTTTAATAAAACAGTATTAATATGGTCAACTGATGTCATAAACGCTCAAACTTTTCTTTGGCTAGAAAGGGACACAAATGCAGAGCTATTTGTAGGGGTGGAGGAAGTGCACCTTTGCTTGCACTGGCTTCAAAGTTAAAAATAAAAGTACATTGAGCTAAATGCTATTTCAGCTTGGCAAATTCTTCCAAGATTTTTGTAGTTACGACGAGATGACATTTAGAAAAGCAAAGTAAAAGAAAAAGGGCACTGAAGTGTTTAACTGACTTACTAATAAACTGTTCACGAGGCTTCTTTGCTGTCCAGCGCTCCATGATACTGTCTTCCAGCTTATTGAGTTGAGTAATTGCATACTGTGAATTGGAAAAAAAACCCCATTGAGTATGCCAAATGATAAGTGTGGAAACAAATAGCACCTACATCTGTGATGTGCAAAATAAGAAAATATGGCTTCTAAAATTACACCTCAATCCTATGATGTCTGTTTAACTTCACAACATAATTACTGGCGAAAATAACTCTACAATTTGGCTTTTCATGTTGATGGGCTCAAATGCTTAGTTTTCAGTTTCACAAATACATTGTACAAACCATCTCTTTAGTCAGTGCACACTCGTCAGTTCTATTCTGCCATTGCAATACTTAGGTGACCATATAAAAATTCCTAACTGAAAGTAACATGACCAATTCCAATCAGCAGGATTATCCAAAGCATGAACAGAAATTCTTTAGTGATGTGGCAACAAACCGAAGAGCAATGTTATAAGATAAATTAAATCTGAAAAACAAAATGGAAATAAGAATTGAAACTCACATATAAAGTATTCAATTGAATACAGAGGGTTGATGTACTCTGGACATTGATTTGGCTTGGTTTCGCCTCATCAGGCACCCTGGAGTCAAATAGCTCCTTTTTAACAAAAGCTTTTATACCGGCTTCCTTTTTGAATCGCGTAAGAACTGGAACAGGTGGAATCAAATCTTCTTTATTTGCTGCATGTCAATATATCCAAGCTGTCAGATCACTAATGAGGTGTTTGAATGATGAAACAGACAAGCATCACTAGTTCATACGGCTTAACCAGCTAAAAATGTTCAAAGAGACAGCAAATTCAAAAGCCACTAGCCATTTTATAAAACAGGATTGTAGTTTAAGTTCCACAAAGAGCACTAAAATAATGCAGGATCATAGATAATGGTGTTGGTGAAAGAGATTGACAAGCACAGAAATAGTAACAGGAGAAAGTTTAGGACTAACTCACCTATATTATCAGTAACATGATTTGCATACACTTGAAATGTATTGTCAATTCCCCTTAGAAGGCCATTCAATTCGGAAGGTCTCATTGGAACTTTGAAAGCAAAGAATTGATCGACCGTCTGCACCAAAAGGAAAATTCATCAAGATTATTAGTTGCAGCCTCCAAAAGTAGAAACAAAACTATCGCAGAAGCATGTAAAGCCGCAAGCTTCATGCCAATGAGAACTACGTACAACCATACCTCTTCCACAATCCTATACACTTCAACAATTGAACTGCCATATCGCTGCTGAGGTGATATTGGTTCCCAACGCTGGAAAAACAAATTAAGAGATGCTCAGATAAATATTCGACATAGAACTTAGAACCAGGGAGTAAGCAACAATAGGCGTAACTCAAAATGGAAACATAGAAAATAAATTTGAGACATGTTAGGTGTGTTTTTGGTGTGCTATAGTAGATTTCCGGGTGGTGAGTAAAATGAAGCAAATTTCTACATTTACCTCTTGCTGAATGGCCCTCTCAATCCAACCTAAAATCCTTCCGAGCTGTGAATTCACCCACCGCATTACAAGTGTTCCTGATATAGATTCAACCTTGAAATAGAAGCAAAAGGTAAGCTGGAAAGGTAACTAATGGGAAGCAACAAAACAGCTTCATTGTTGAATATTTGAAAAGATTAGTTGACAGGCCATCTTGGATGAGAAAAACTATGATGAGCAGCAATACTAATTTCAAACAACTTACTGGGATTCTGAATCTACAATACCCTCATAAAATTCAACACAATCTTAGATGAGGACATGTACTTTTCTAGATGAATTTAGTACTCAGGTTTAAGAATAGACACAAATTTATCCAAAGTTTTAAGAATTCGTGGACAGGATTCCTTCTAGCTGATAAACCGAAAGTGAGGGAGATCCCTATATGTCTGCAAGGAAGCTATAATTCAAAACAACCATTCTGAGTGTCGCTGGAAAAGATGGGCAAATTGCTGAGCAGATAAAAGATAGGGAAATCAACATAATACATTTCCTTATAGCTCATCTCTCATTTTCACATTGTATCTGGAAAACCAAAAAGACAATTTATCGTTTTGTATTGACCTTTCGGTTCTTAGCTTTTAAGTCAAATTTTCATTAATCAAGTATTAGTATTAAATCCCATTTATTATATAATGCAAAAACATTCTTCTTGATCTTATTGGATAATGAGGGGTAAGAAATCCTAACAGAGAGATTAAACCAGTTTGACTGCTTCAATTACCACTTTGCCCCCAAAAATTTCATTAATACCTGATCATTAGTAGTCCCCACGCAAATTTTAGCAGAGATAGTATGTCAATTACTTTTCAGTATTTCTATTTTTCAACAGCTTTAACTTTCTAATTGATATTCTGCTGAGTTGATGTTTATTTTACTCAACAACGAATATCCAACCCCTCACCTGGTATGGATTTAATTTCCGGACATTGGCTTCTGGGTTTCCCTCTACTGAGGTAATAAGTGCCATGATAAATTGCTCAAGGCTATCAGCAGCAGGAAAGACAGATACTACATCCTCTGTCAGATGCTCGGCACCATCAAGAAATGGTTTCTGAAAAAAGAAGCCAAATTCAGCATCAAAAAGTTAAAAGACGCTATTCGATGTGAAATATGTCACCAGATACCTACTGAAGGTACGTACCAACTTGTTGCCATAGAGTTTGTGCAACAGTGATGCTGAAACAACAATTGCTTGTGGATGCCTCTGAGATAAAACTGGTGTGAATCTAGACGATTCTTTCTTTAGAAGTTTCCTGATCTCCTCTGCAAGCACTGCCAAAGGATGATCGTCCAATGCATCGGATCTTTCAACAACATGCAATGTCTGCATCAATAAGGGAAAAAAAGATGCTGATGATGACTGAGAAGCACGAAGAGAAGCAAAGAGTATATTAAGAGATGCCCAGTTTAAATTTCTGAAGGACAAACGTGACATGATTAGAATTCATGTTTGCAATATGATGACATGCCAAAGGTAACAAACAATCTGCTGGCAAGGAAATAAGAGAACCAGAAGTTAGAGACGGTTCGCATGTATCGTGGCCATAATCATGGCACACATTATGCCAGGTTGCAAATATTGTGTTTCTTTATTCATATAAAAGACAAGATCTTAATAATTTTTACACCGCAAAAGAAATAATGATGATTGAAATTTTCTTTTTATTTATTTTTTGGCTAGAATACTTACCCTTGTAAATGCAGTCTTAATGGATGATGATATGTACGATTCTACTTGATCTCGATCTGATGTTGATTGTATTGCCTACAAGAAAGATAGAAAATGAAGCTTCATCATATGAAAGACAAGATCCTAATAATTTTTACACCGCAAAAGAAATAATGATGTTTGAAATTTTCTTTCTATTTATTTTTTGGATATACAATGATGTTTCAATATTTTCAGCGCCTTTTAAATATCAATTTTTTTTCTGGATAATGATAATCTGCAATAATGCGACAACAGTAATGAGTACAGACAAACAGAAATTAAAAGCAGAAACACTACATACTATTTCAGATTCTTCTTTCAGGAGCCTTCGACAAATCATTGCAACTAATACTACATCCTCCATAATTGCTGAGTCCTGCACAAAACATTACCAAATTATGATTTTGCACTCTACAAAATACAATATATCTCCAGTGAGAAAGCATATATCCATTTCTTGATTTGCCAGAAAATACCATGCATGTCACCAAATTTTCTTACAACTAGAGGCAGAAATCCAACTAGTGGAGTGTGTCGACATACGCAATTTAAAAGATATGAGGTATGGTTCTAAGAGCCATATCTAGCATTGGATTACAGACCTCAGCAAAGTGAAGATGATAGTCTCCTAGCTGCTTATCTGCCCATTTCTTTATTGGTGACAAGAAGGACTGCAGGAAAGACAGTTCTTCCCCTTCAACTTTGGAGCACAAAGTTTTCAAATGTAACCTTTCTTGTGGGCCGCGTTGTTCCTTCAAAGGTATTCTCTTCAGTTGATCAATTGCATGTCGCAAGAGTCCATGCTCTCTAGTAATGACGTACTGCAATCAAACAACCAGGGGTACCAAAAATTAGCAGTGGATTTCCTTCTTTATGCCAGATGAACAAATTTCTATTAAAACGGTTAGTATCTTATGTAGCAGAAAACCTTGGAAAAAGGAAGCAGAAAAAGGCTCTAACAAAAGGGAGACGTTTATAAAGAGATATTAAAAAGGCTAAGGACCATTGCAAGCATAGAACAATAAATAAATTAGAGACCAAAGCTGATCATAGGGATCTGAGTAAAACCATGCAGAAATAAAAAGTCTCGGTACTGTTCATTGCACATTTATGTTGCTGAAATAGTACTGCAGAAACAATAAAACCAGATCGTGCCAATGTATATATACTTGGAGGATGGTGTGTACTTTGCTGAAACAGTGATACCTGGCGATATAGAACTGATGCATAACATGTGTAATGGATGGTCTCCGTAATGCCTAAAACACGCCAGGTTGACTTTAAGAGCTCAAGGATTTCTTCCACTTCCTGAAATAAAAGTAAATTAATCAGAAATAAAAGAAAAAAAATGAATGTACTGAAATAGTGTAATTTCTATGAGCATAATACTTTCTTCTCCAAATCAAAGTGGTGATATCATAATAGGAGAATCAATTATTCTATGGCTTCAAAAGATTTAATGCATAAACATAAAAGATCACAAACCTCAGTCAGCTTTCCCTCATCTAAAATGTCAAAAACACTGAGAAGTAGTTTCTCATATAGTCTGACATTGAGATGATAGCCATCTGCCCAGTGGCATACTTCACCAGTTAAATCACCTCGAGCTGGCCTCTCAGCAAGTGGAATGGCAATCTCTCTTAGAGATCTCAAGCATTCTGCCCTTTGGACTTCACCCGCTGAAGATTGACGAAACTATGAAACAAAGAAAGAAAATGGTGAAGAGAACAGTAACAAGGGTATCATAACAAAATAAAGCAGAATATCAACTACAAAACACGTATAGCAACAGGAATAGGGTTGACAATCAGAAAATTAGCGTTTTTACAAGAGCATAATACTATACACTTGCTTCATTCTTGTAACAGCATTTGTTGATTACCCTGTACTGCCTCCAGATGATGTTTATCTAAACTAATAAGATAGGACAATAAGAGGTGGAATCTTTTAATAATCGAAGCACATACCTCAGATTCCTCGATTTTTGCCAAAAGAATCCTTAACTCACTTGCCTTACGACCAGATTCACTGAATCCAACTGCTGCATGATTAATAAGCCCCTCCTCCAGCATGAATAACTGTGCTGAGACAAAGTGGAAGCATTTAACATAGAAAAACATATCTCCTCGTAACCCAAGTTGCAACATCTGAAGGAATCTTAACTATGAATCAAATGATAATTACATGAGATAGAGTATTACCTGTCTTTTTTGCCATCGTATGTATGCTTTTTTGTCAGAAAATTCAGTGCGTGAAATGCAACATAATAACTCCAAAGGAATCAATAATGTGTCCATTCTTTTTCCTGCTTTTCCAGAAAGAGCATTTAAAAGTCCTTGCCGTGTTCTAATGTCCATTGCTTCTGATATCTGCAATATAATAAATAGTGGTAAAATTAATTAATGCTTGGACTAGTAAGGATCAAATTCCACATGCTGACATTTAACATACGGGAAGAAACCAATACTTGAGATCTATAAAGGTTTGGAATATGAAAAAATTACATCATTTACAGTTAAGGCTAGTTTAGAAAGGATGAAGCATATTCTAGATAAACATCACAACAGTCAGATAGGTTGGAAGATAACTAAATAAAGGAACACAACATATGCCTTGCCCTTCAATTAGCAATGAGATAAGATTGATGCAACTGCCTGATTGTGACATCCCATATGGGTTGGGTATCCAAATTTCCATATTGAAAAGAAATTAGTTGATGGAATGGTTTACAAGCCCAAGGATACGACTATTTATCAACTCCTATCTAACTTTTCTTAAGTGAACCAAAATGGCCTAGAATGAACTAAAGAAATGGTATCAAAATGAAAAAAAAAGATCTTTTACAAATTTAAGTTTGGAATCCTTTTAAGTAAATGAACTTTCAATTCTGAAATGGTATCAAAATGAAAAACGTAATTTTTCATAAACTTAAATTTCACATCCTTTTAAGTAAATGAACTTTGAGCACTTAGCAAGCCTAGTTCCTGCTAAGATCCTTATATTCAATTGTGCAGGTTGGTATATCAAAAACGAAAGCATTCATACATAATATTCTAGCTGAAAAGTATGTGGAGCATTTTCTTCAAATAAATGCTGTCATGCAACAAAAGAGGTAGACCCCCTTCTACCCTTATAAAAGCCAATTTGAGGCTAAAGATCACTACATCTGTAAGGAAACCAAGAAAATACCTCCATCTGCGATCGCATTGTCTCTAATAAACCAACCAATCCAGGTGCACGCTCAGATTGGCTCACAACACTCCCACTTTTACTGCGACCAAGCTTCCTCATCAGCTTAGATTTTCTATCTTTCTTCTTTTCCTTTGATGGAACAATGAGGCCACTGTTAATACAGTTGTAACAAGGATTAATAGAAGTTAGGCTAGGAGCAAAAGGCCAAAAGAAGAGCTAAGTAACATGTGCTTGGCGTAGAAGGTGCTTCTTCCTATAAGAAAGCAAGAATTCGTATGCATGTATTGTATCTGTCCCTTTTCGTAACCAAATAAGAATGCAGAACCTACCCTGTTGCCCCAGCACATGCCAAGAGGACTTCATATGCAGTTTCACGAAGGTCATCATCAGAGATACCTGAAAGGATGAAAGATAAACATATGATACATATTCTTAAATATAGTCTGACTTTTCACGCCTTTATTATAGCAAAATAGACTTCGAATATAAGGTATTGGTCCTAGAGATCATTCTAACACTGCAGTCCACGGTGAATGATAACATTAAATAAAAGCCAATCATTAGTCTTTTTCAGGCTAAAGACGATGTTAAGGCCTGATTTCATCAGTAACCCTACAGTTGCACTTTAACCAAATACACCAATAATGCCACGCTACTCTGCATGCCAGCCAATATCTCAGCTTGACACTCTGTTCCAACATAACACCTTTGGATGCCACCATGTGCAGCAATGTATTGAAAATATAATCATTAAACTTCCAAATCATCATTACCTGTCACGAAAGCTGGCAATTTTGGCACCAGATCAGCAGCATCATTTGAATTATGTCTGGAAACTCTGATACTACTAACTTCCTCATCATCAAGATCATCATCAAAATCTTCAATGTCATCCACAGTTAATTCTTGCTCTTCAGTGGAGTTGAACGACTCTGATTTTGCAACACTGGCCAGTGACACAACAGGAGATGATGCAAAAACAGGGGCTGGTATTGAAGCAGGAATAGCAGGTGGTGCTCTTCTAGGAGGTGATCCTGAATATTCGGGATTTGTAGCCAAGAAAAATTCATCTATTGAACCCGTACTATTCTGAAAAATGAAAAAAGAATGAACTTTAGAACTAATCAGCAAAAAGTAACGACATATTGTCCTTATGGTGCTTTAACAAGGAAACAGTATATTAAAGACACACTTAAACCGTTTCCTGAAGATATAAAGTTAAAAATTACCATTTGGGGAAAACCAGTATTATCATGGTAATCTCTTATAGCCTCTGAAAGCTCAAGCATATGACCTGCGTTCAGAAAGGTCCGATTAGAGATAAAGGAGAAGAAACCTAGCACAAAAAGCAGAGAACCTCAAGAAATGATGAATGCAGAGCACAAGTTAACACCTTTCTTAGCACTGTTGATAACAAAATCAACACTGACTTGGTCAAGATCAATATCATCTAGTGTAACTGCCCCCGGAGGCATTACAACCTTCTTAATTAAGCTTCCAGAGAGTATAAAATCTAAAAGTACTCGACGGTCCCGACGGTATCTCTGCAATAGCTCGACCACACTCTCCCTGATTCCAGCAAGCACACAAGCCTCATGAACGAAAATTAGCAGCTAAAAGAATAAAACAACAATACTTTCAATTATAGTAATGAAACAAAAAGTTACGAACAGATACATACTCTTCCATGGCAAATTGAGCTAAACTCTACAAGTTCTGGCAGCTCTGCAGGATTGCTATTTCCACAATCTTATTGCCAAAACCCGAAAAAGGGGAATAAAAACGACGTTAGTTCATTTGATAGTAATGTAGGCCAATACAATTTTGATTCAAAATATCTTATATCATGATTTGTGACCCCCAGGTTAACTTTAGACAACAGTTAAAAAACGAGAAAAGAAAATTGAGAAAGGAGAAAGAGAGAGAGCAATCAGATCCTGATCCTGATCCAAACAGAAAAAGTCAAAATTACATAGTTGTACCGAACTGTTTGGCTCTTGACAAGGTAAAGTAAAGTTATTAAACTTAACATACATCATTTGATCCAATGCCCAACTAATAAACCGAAGAGGAAAATGCTTAAATTGTCAAAGGTTTTGGGTAGTGAAGCGAAAGCAGCTTTAACCCATCAATGTCAAAAGCGTCATCTTTAACTATTTCACCCCAAAAGTTTCTTTCTTTATGCACTTCCCATCAATGAAATAGCAAAAATCCAAAATTGGAAGACAAGCTTACTGGAACAGTGGTGAACTAGATTGGTTTGGATCTTTTTAAAAGTACAAGGATCAACCTTGGATCTGCAAAAATGGAGACAAAAGGGATTTCTGTAATGGGATTTAAAAAAGAAACGAACTTGAAACGATGAGTGGTGGCATTGGTTAGTAGTTTACTTACTTGCTAAACCAGGAGGCCAGAGAAGAAGCCTGAAGACAAAAGATGGAGAAAATCCGAGTTGGATTTGATCTGTATAAAGATATAATAGTTTTCTAACGGTGTTTAAACTTGTCTGGTCGGGGATTTCCTAAGCCTTTTGGGTTTCTCGGGGATTTCCTAAGCCTTTTGGGTTTTGGAAGTCAGCAAGTAATTTTCACTTCACATCCTGTTTCCCTTTACTTGCTGATTGAAGATTGACATGTGAACTTGAAAAGGTTTAAAAGATCACAAGGAAAAGAAAAACCACAAAAATCATGTACTTAAATGTAATGGTGAGCTTTAATCACAAATTTAAAATATAATGATTTCTTTTAGTATTCAATTAGATGCAAAATTAGTAATATTGGTATTTGATTTTTAACAAAATGGCAATGAAAGGAGCAACGAAGTGGTTAAAAAATGATTTTTCTTAGTAGATAAATCCACAATTTCAGGGTTTTGGATTAAAAAAATGGATTTTTCTTAGTATATAGATCCACAATTTCAGGATTTTAGATGTTAATGTAATTCTCTAAAAAAAATAAATAATGTAATTAGGGATAATGAACTTAATTTAAATCTAAATTTGAACTTGAATTCCATCAAACTTATTTTAATCTGTTGATTTTAATAAATTAATTTAATTATTGTTAATTTAATTAATAAATTAAATTAAATTAAATTATTGTTAATTTAAAATAAAAATATTTTAAATTAACAATAATTAAATTAAATTTAATTTATTAATTTTGCATTAATTAGAAGCTGTTTCTCATATATTTTAAATTAACAATAATTAAATTGAATTTGATTTATTAATTTTGCATTAATTAGAAGCTGTTTCTCATATATAAATATGCTATTATACTCTTCAAATTCTATGCTACGTAATTTGTTAAAGTTGAAATCCCAAGACTGGAGCTTTAGGGTTTTAGGAGGTTTAACTTCAACACGAGCTTGTGCCTCTCTCCCTCTATACTAATAAAGAATGGACGTAACGGACAAGAAGATGATTATTGACGAAAGTGAAGAATCTGAAGAAGAAAATGGAGACTGGGAAGACTGGAGAGATGACGATGGGGAAGACGAGGACGAGTCGGAGTTGGGTTTTCTGTGTTTGTTCTGTGATTCCAACTACAATTCTTGTGATGGGTTATTCGAGCACTGTCGTCTATCTCACAAATTCGATTTTCATGGGATAAGAAAAGCCTCAAGTTTGGATTTTTACGGTTCCTTTAAGCTTCTCAATTATGTCAGGTCTCAGGTTAGTGAGTTTGCTATTATTTGTTTAGTGGGTTTTAAGTTGTTAGTTGTTGTTAGTTTTTTTCTTCTGCGTGCTTTCTGGAGATTGCTGGAAAAGTAACTTTTTTTTTGGGAACAATGAAGCTGGTAGTTTTAGTTGGGAAGATGGTGAAATGTGAGATGCGTCAATTTCAATGAGTTCAAGTTTCTGTTTGGTGTATGGGAGATAGAGGGCATTAGGAAGAGTAGTTTAAGCATATAAAGAACGAAACTTTAAATATTTCATGAGAATGAGGACCAAATACTACGGTTGTTATAAGTTCAAGTTTGTGATTCCTTTAACGACCACGTTTGATACAATGGTGAAGTTTATTCAAGTGGGGTTTCCGTAAAATGTGTTTGCTCTTGACTTGATTTTGCTATAGCTATTGTACAAAAGATTGGAACTTGGACACCGTTCTGAACTGATAACTTTTGACATCATAATTCTTGGAATAATAAATGTCAAAGTTTATTTTCTCTGGAGGTTTTAGTATCACCTCGAATAGTTTATTTGCAAAAATCCAGGTTAAGGTACTTGAAATTTCCCTCATAACTTCTATTTGTGGTGTTAATGTTTGAAAAGACTAGGTTTAAGAAGGATTACATGTTGTTTGTTTACAGTTTTCTTGCTACAGAATTTCCTAATCTGAATGCAGAGCTGCTACAGGATGAGCTTATAGTATAGTGACTTGATGTCTTATTCCACTTTCAATGTCACTCTCCAGGTGGTTGAAAACAGATGTTGGATTTGTGGGATTACTTGCCAATCTACCGAGGAGTTACAGAGTCATTTACATGAAGCAGAAAATTTCGAAGAAATTAAGCTCTTGTTGGCTGATGATAGATATTTGAAACCTTGTAGGCCAGATGATGCACTCTTGTACAGTTTCAATGAAGATGAGGAAGGTGAAGAAGATTATCCTGTAACTGTTGATAAAGAGGAGCTTATAAGGGATTTAGTGAATATTGAAGGGGTTAATGTTGCCTCTGAGAATACTGGGGAAAATTCCACTTCTAGTTCTGTCCATTACATACAAAATGAACTTAATGAATTTTCTTCTGCTTCCAATGGCCATTTAGAATTGGGAAGCACTTTTAAGAGGGTGACAGTCAATGGCATAGGTTCAATGGGACATGGTGGTCCATCTGATGGAAAGCCAAGGAATATGCATTCTAAAGTTTCTCTTTTAAATCATGTCTCCCAGGATGTCAAGAAAGTTAATGAAAGTTATTTTGGGTCATACAGTTCATTTTGTATCCACCGGGAGATGATCAGTGACAAGGTATTGAGCTTTTGACTAATATGTCATGACAGGGGAAAGTGTGAGGTGATAGGTGATTCCATGTTTCTGAGAGGAAGATATTGTGTTGTGGCTATGTAGGTAAGGACGGATTCTTACAGGCAAGCTATCGTGAAAAATCCTTCTCTGTTTACTGGAGCAGTTGTCATGGATGTGGGTTGTGGTACTGGCATACTAAGGTGGGCTGGCAATCGAAAAAAATCCAAATGCAAGGCTTTAGTTTACTGATCTGCATTTGATTGCTTCTATATCAAAATTCTCAAGTGTGATTTTATATAAACTTACTGTTATAAATATACATGCAGGCCAGAGTACGAATGTGAAAACATTTGTAGTCTCACAGTACGTTTAGGGAATAGAGTTGAAAGTTCAAATTTTCATTTTACTAATCAATTTTTAAAATTAATATTCATGAAATGATCAGATAAAAACTTTATTTTGGAATACACAAAGATAATTGTAACATATTTTTCATTGTTTATTTCTTTCCATGCAGTCTTTTTGCAGCCCAAGCTGGAGCTTCAAGAGTAATTGCAGTTGAAGCCAGTGAAAAGATGGCTGCTGTGGCTACTCAGGTATATTGTGGTTTGTTTTCAATATCATCATTTATCTCTTAGCTTTATCTTATTGTTCTTCTTTTGCCCCTTAATTATAGATTGCAAAAGATAATGGCCTTTGGCGGATTGATGGCCAAACTGTAGGCAATAAACAGTCCATTGGTGTAATTGAAGTAGTTCAAGGTATGGTTGAGGAGCTTGAGAAGTCCATAACAATTGAACCACATACTGTTGATGTATTATTGAGTGAATGGATGGGTTATTGCCTACTTTACGAGTCCATGCTGAGTTCGGTGCTCCATGCTAGGGATAAATGGTTGAAACCTGGAGGAGCAATCCTCCCTGACACTGCAACTATGGTGAACTTTTTATTCATTGTTCTTAGTAGATGACATTTTGCAGTTGTAGGTCTGATATTATACTTTCTTTTACTGTATCTTTTCCAGTATGCTGTGGGTTTTGGAAGGGGTGGCACCAGTATTCCGTTTTGGGAAGATGTCTATGGCTTCGATATGTCTTGTGTTGGAAAGGAACTCGTTCATGAGGCTGCTCGGTTTCCTATTGTGGATGTTATACATGATGAGGATTTAGTCACCAATTCTGCAGTTCTCCATGTAAGTTTTCCGTTTGCCTGTCCTCTAATCCTGAGATTGATCTGAAGTTAGTGAGAAACAACTAAAATTGCCTTCTTATGTTGTTTAATCTTGCTTCAAGACTTTCGACTTGGCTACTATGAAGCCTGATGAGGTGGATTTCACTGCAAGCATTAGCCTCGAACCGAAATTGGGTACCACGGAAAGCAACTCCACTGGACTAACATCAGAGACAATGTGGTGTTATGGGGTTGTCTTGTGGTTTGACACCGGCTTTACTGCCAGGTTCTGCAGAGAAACACCTACTGTTTTGACTACATCACCATATACTCAAAAAACACATTGGTCCCAAACAATCTTCACATTTAGAGAACCAATAGCAATCGCACAGGGAAAACCTTCAACTGACAATTCTGCGGCAGTTGGCACCTATGAATGCCCTGCTGCATGCATTCATCTACGCATCAGCATTGCCCGAGCTGCACAATATCGAAGCATTGACATTTCCCTGGAAACAACTGGAGTAAGCCTTGATGGTCGAAAACACCGCTGGCCGGTGCAGATGTTTAATCTGTCTTAGGGCAATTTTGTTTCTCAACACCTTTTAGAAACACTTTAGCTTGGCATAGCCACCATTAATTATCTTCTTACGAAACCTTTTCCCTTGCTTACGAAACCTCATTGAACACCGCTGTTCAATGAGGAAGTTGTGATTCAAACCCAGTTGACCTGGTAGGATGAGCTTGTAACTACTGGAGTACACTTTTGCTTGGGAAGCTCTGCTTGTACCATCCCAAACTGCTTAATGTTATATGATTTCTTGCTCAACTTGAAAATTTTTATCAAGTTTGATCCTAAGTTGAACTTAGATCAAAATGAGTTTGATTCGTTGATTTTGATTCAGTATAGTTTGAATTAACTTATTATCTTTAATAATAAAAGTAACAGGAAATCATTGCAGTTAGGTTGTTCATATCCAAGTCTGCTGTTTATTATCCCCTGTTCATAGTCTTGGTCGGTGGATGCATCTGATTGAATGAAGAAATGTATACATGTTCATATCCAAGTCTGGCTGTTTATTATCCCCTGTTCTTAGTCTTGGTCGGTCGATATATCTGATTGAACGAGGAAATGTGCACGTGTTCTTGCAGTCCTCCTGAATAAGCGCGAGTTCTCCTGGAAACCAAAGTTATCCCACTGACACTAAATTCAACGGAAAGCCTTAACTTTCCACTCAATTATCAACTGAAAGACAGCTCCACACGTTAAAACATTACTTGATCTAATCGTTGGGTAGGCTATGTTCATATTACAGTGTGAATCATTGTATTGCTCGGCTTCCTCTTTTCCTTTGCCTGATATCATTTTGGTCAGATTTCCTGTAACACCTTTTGGAGACAGAAAAAGCTGTTCGTATAACCCATTTTTTCTTGGTAATTAATGACTCCCTATATCTTTTTTCTCCATGAATTTGGCTCATGTTCACAAAACAGCTCATCCCCACCGTTCATGTGTCAGTCAACTATAGTGAAGGACCAACCTTGTAAGCGGGAATAACAGTTCCTACTACTACCAAGTTAAGATGGTGACTGAATATAGCAGTTGGGTCCTCATTTCCATCTATGTCCCTAACAGGCTTCCCTTCCCATTCATCGACTTTACTCTGTAAGTGCATAATACTTGGATCTAAGAAGTACAGAATTCCAGGAATGTAGTAACTCTCCCTTTCGTTACTCACAGCCTAATCAAAGTTTAATCTGCGATGTGCTGAAGTCACATGTATAGAAATAATACAAACATTGTAAGATTTAGAAAAAGCATTTCTCACTTGTCCTGAACAATCTTCTGACATTTTTTCAATTTATTACTTAAATTTTTACATGTTTTAATTGAATGAATAATTTTTTAAAACTTAAACAAATCCGATGAGATTAATAGATAAATATTCATGTAATAGTTAGTAAATATATTATGTTATTAAATTGAATTTTTAAAATTCTAAAAAATTAATTACTACTCAATTAAAAAATTTAAACACTTAAGTATTAAATAAAAAATTTGAAAAATTAAACATTTTTAATATGTCATTCCTAAACTTTCACCATAGGATAAAACAAAATATCGTATATATAATATCATTTAATTTTAAAATATTTATGTTATTCAAAATTATTTAAAATTTTTGATAATTAGTTTGAAAGAAGGAGATCAGATCTCCTGTTCCGGACCTTCTGGTTATAGTGTTACTATCATGTTCTATTAAATCTCATCTATACATTTAAATAGATCCCACATAAAGATATGGATGAGATTCAATGAAATAATGAGTGAAATAGGTGGGTTTGGATTATCATTTATTGGTTTTATTTTCTATATCTCCAAATCATCAATCTGATATAACATGACATAGAAAATTCAGCCCAATTTTCTATCTATCTTTTGTGGTTGCAAGTAAAGTCGTGGACAAGTCTTTCTATCCTACAATTTAGCTTTTCAGGGTAGATATATAGGGAAAGATTCTGTGAGATCATCTAAAACTGTAGGATTGTCATACTTATAAGAATTCTGAGTTAGAACTCCTGGCCCGACTAGAGACAAGAAGAACTGAACATTACATCATTAATTAGGTAATGGCAGATTTGGATACCATATCAGGTATATTCTCTAGTTATATTTTATATTTTATTCATTTATTTATTTTAATTTTATTTACTTAATCTTTTAGCATGCCAATTTTAATTATTCACTCTTTATCTAAATTACTCTTTCTTTGGCTGTGTTTGGTTAATAGCTGAACAGCTGATTATTAGCTGTTTGACTCAAATGAGCTATTTGACATATATTGAAAAGCCTTTTAACTATTTGGTGAATAGCTGGTTGGGTTGGCTGATTCAACCCAACCAGCTAATTTTTCACAAGCTACTCCAATGCAGCGTTTGGAGTTGGCTTATTCATTTATGACAGTCTTACCCCCCGTTACTCTCTGCTCTCTCGGTCCCATAGAAGATGCACCAGATGATGTAGAACCTCTTCGGCGATTAGTCCAAAGAAGAGAAGAGGAAGAGATCGACCCTGAGCACGAATCCAATTCCCAGCCCAATTATGCCTCTGTAACCCCCTATTTCTACCCCCACTCTCGTTTCCCTTCTTCTTTTCAGTGCTTGTTCATGTTCATGTTGAACAATTCCATGGATGTGAGCTGCTGGAGAAAAGGTTCGGTGGTCTCCCCATATAATGACGTCTCCATTTGTTCACTAACTAATGTCGTTTTCTCAATTCTTTGCCAATGTGATGCGTTTTCCTCTTCAAGAATTATTCCAAGCCTATCTTTGTCTTCCAAAATCCAATTATCCTGCACCCATGTTTCAATAAAATCCACATAAACAATAGATTTTTCATCACCCGGAATTTTCATGGTATTGTAAATATTGAACTTAATTAATTCACCATCAAATTTCATTGTTAAAGATCCATCATGAAGATCTATTTTAGTTCGAGTCATTTTCAAAAATGGCCTTCTGTGTAAGATCGGAGTGGAAGAAGACGTATCATCGGTGCCCATCTGCAAAATATAAAAATTAGCTGAAAAAAGCACATTTCCTATTCGAACCAATATATCTTCTAACACACTCTTCGGATAAGCATTTGAGCAATCCGCTAATTGAATAACTACGTTAGTTTCTTTAAAAGGTCCAACATTCAAAGATTTATATACATCGTATGGCATAACATTTATGGACGCACCTAAATCTAGCATAGCTCTTTAATTCTGCAAATCACCAATATGGCATGGGATAGTAAACATACCTGGATCTTGACATTTCGATTCAAGCTTTTTCTTTTACAAAATCGTTGAAACGTTTTCTCCCAATTGCACTTTCACATCAAATTTTAATTTCCTCTTTGACGTACAATACTCCTTAAGGAATTTAGCATACCGTGGAATCTGTTTATTTGCATCAAGGGGAGGAATGTTTACCTGAACCTTTCGGAAGGTCTCCAAAATTTCCTTCTCTTGTTCTTCCTTCTTTGATTTTGCGAATCAACTCAGAAAAGGAGGCGGAATCACCTTGTTTTGCAGCTCTTTTTGCATCAATTCTAGTTGTGAAGGTGTCGATTGCATGATTTCTTCCTCTACCTCTCTTCTGGAATTTTTCGAAAGGGATTCCTGTAGTTCCTTACCACTCCGCAATGTGATAGCCTTCGCACTTTGTCTAGGATTAATCTCCGGTTGTGTTGGAAAATTTCCAAAAGTTCGCGCTTCCAATCGATTTATGGCAGTTGCCATTTGACTTATCTGGTTTTCGATATTTCTCTGTTGATTCTCAATGTTCCTTTGTTGACTTTCAATATTACAGATACTTGCTTCAATACTCCGCTGAAACGTCAAAGTGTTAGTGGTCAAAGTTTGCAATATATCTTTCAAAGAGGACTTACCTTCATTATTTGTTGTTACATTCTGATTTTGCCTAGGCACATACGGTTGTCGATACTGCTAGAAATTCATGGTTGATTGTTGTCCTTGAGGCTTCCCATATTGCAAATTCGAGTGATCGCGCCACCCTGGATTGTAGGTATTAGAAAATGGATCGTACTTTCTTTGACTCGACCCAGCAAATCCTCCCACGGCATTCACCTGCTGTGTGTTTTCCTCCTGCAAAATCAGACATAAATCAGTAGAATGTCCTAAAATTGAACATATGCCACATACCTTTGCTTATTCTTTCTTCGTGACTGCTAATTGTCGCACCAAAGAAGTAAGGTCATTCAATCTCTTCTCCAAAGTGGCCACGTTCACTTCATTCACGGCTTTTGATCCATGCCCAGTACATATTCAAAATTGTTGAGTGTTGGAAGCCATGTTCGCAATCAATTCCCTTGCAGTTGCTTACGTTTTGTCAACTAAGGTGCCACCACTTGCAACGTCAATCATACTCCTATCCATGAGCGAAAGACCTTCATAAAAATATTAAATTAACAATTGATCAGTTATTTGGTGATGGGGACAACTAGCACAAAGTTTTTTAAATCTTTCCTAATATTCGTAGAGTGTTTCTCCCGTATGTTGTCGAATTTCGCAAATATCCTTTCGAATATTGGCTGCTCTCGATGTTAGAAAATATTTCTCAAAGAAAAGCCTCTTCATTTCAGCCTATGTTTGTACGTTTTCTCGGGCTGAATAGTACAACCACTCTTGAGCATCATCCTTTAGAGAAAACGGGAAGGCTCTTAGCTTAATCTGCTCTTCCGTCACATTCGTCGGTTTCATTCACATGCAAACTACGTTGAATTCCTTCAAATGCTTATACAGATCTTCTCTTGGTAAACCCCTAAAGATAGGTAATAAATGAATCAGTTCAGATTTTAATTCAAAAATATTGTTATCACCTAAGTTCAGAAAGTTGATGCAGTGGGGCTGTTGCGCGTCCGTGGGTGCAATTAGTTTGCGAAGAGTGCAGTTTGCTGCTATTCTTTCAAATTTTTGCGCCTCCTTCTGATATTTGGTATGTTTCTGCAGTCTTTTAGCTGTCTTTTCGATCTTAGGATTGTATTGCAAATTTTCCGATTGATTTGAACGCGTAACGTACATAAACCGTCAAAAATTCCCCGGCAACGACGCCAAAATTTGGTACTGCTGTCGCCTACAACCAAATTCAATAGAGATCACCTCCATTAATACAATTTAATGTAGTAATGGTAAGTGGATATCGTTCATACGAGGAATCTTACAGTAAAGGAGTTATGAATTCAAAACAAAACAAAGTAACGAAATGGGGGTTTTTTTAAAAAAAAATGTGAATTAAACAGAATTTAAATGGAAGACGAAATTGAAAAATAACAAATAGCAAAACAGTGAAAATATAACAATCAATAAGAATGAATCTTGGCTTCCGGTCTCCTTTAGTATTGAACTTGCATTGATCATCGACACTAAAAATAACCAATTTATCAGTTAAGCATTTGTCGTGGTAATTTCTTTACC
>JAOSBN010000005.1:1928239-1952723 GCA_027563595.1 Erythroxylum suave | reverse complement strand
GGTTGATGTCTGTTTTGCTTGAGAAGCTCCGTTTGTACAATCTCAAACTGCAAAACGTTATATGATTTCTTGCTCAAACTTGAAATATTTTAGCAAAGCCTGAATCGAGTTATTATCTCTAATCTTTCTTTTTAGTCTTTTCTCAATTAATTAACGAAAGTAACAGGAAATCATTCAGTCAGACATGGTTGTTTATTATATCCAAGTCTGGCTACTTATTCTCTCTTGTTCCTATTCTTGGGAGGTAGGTAGATACATCTGATTGAAGAAAGAAACGTGCACGTGTTCTTGCAGCCTCCTGAAGAGCATAAGTTCTCGTGGAAACTAAACTAATCCCACAGTCACTAAATTCGACAGAAAGCTTAACTTTACACCGTCAATTACCAACTGAAAGGCAAATCCACACGTTAAAACATTACTTGAACAATCGTTAGGTAGGCTATGTTCACACTGTCAACTACCAAGTAAAGAATTAAAATATGGTATCTTGTGAACGAGAATGACAATTCCTACTACTACCAAGCTAGCTAAGATGTTGACTGAATATAGCAGTTGGGTCCTCATTTCCATCTAAGTCCTCATTTCCGTCTATGTAATTAAATATGGTATCTTGTAAGCGAGAATGACAATTGTGAAAAATATAAAAATTAGTTTTTGTTCTCTACATTTACTTTAAACTAATATATATTATTCAATATACTAATATTGAGTAAAATTATGAATAATTAGATTAAATATTATATATTTATTTCTTTAGCAATGTTTAAATTCGTCGCTGACAACCTAATTTGTTGTAGTGCATGCACATATCTATATTAATCTAAGGAATTGGTTAGAAGTCAGCATTGCATGTGCTAATTGATCATTATCTTGACAAGGGATTTGGATTTCCTGCCTAAATCACATGCCAAAAAAGATGATTACGTTGGCTCCCACTGTTGATGTCATCTTCGGGTACCCATGGCTAAAGATCATATTCAATCATTATGTAACTTGTCATATCGATCGTAATAATAATAATAATTTTGTATACATATTTGTAAATTAGGAATTTTCTCATTTGTCGATTTATTAAAATTGAAATGTATAATAAAAGAACTTTTTCTTTTATCCGCATTAGAATCACTTAATAGTAATTAAGTTCACTGAATTTCTAATAAATTACTAAAAGAAAATGGAGAAGGTAAAGCAGATCAAAAGGTACTAACTCTCACCACGTGGAGGGCAAGAATCCAACCAAGATCTTCTTCTCTTGAAGTCACCCAATTGCCACGTCTACTAGTGAAATATTATTCCGTTATAGGGCCTGAATGTAAGTATGAACTTAAAACTCGGGAGGAGAGCGGACAGACTACAGAGTCGCCGTTCGTCTCTTATTCTACAAGTATTTATGCTTATAAATTAGGATAGTAACGGTTAACTACTTAACATGCCGGCCAATTAACGACAGAGCAGGGAAACAGTTGACAATGCTGGACGTCACGTGCACCGACGCTTTTTTGTTTGTTTTGGCTGATGCACCCCACAGGACAGCTACAATTCATTCAAGTGGACCATCACCAGATCCGGCCAATCTAAAGGCTCCGTACCTCTTCTAGGTGGCTTGTCCAGGCATTCAGATACACCATTAAATGTCCCATCCACCTCGTTTAAAACATTTCTTTCTTTTTTCAGAGGGATCTTAATTACAGAAGGATACTTTTAAGTTATTCGTACCTAAATTAATTCTCGTTTAAATTGAGACAAAAGTTTAATCCTAAATTTTAAATGGCTATATAAGAAAGAGTTCCGCGAATTCACTCAAATAAAAAAAAAAAGCCTTTACCAACTCAGCCAACACCCTGAATTGTTTAATAACTTTTCTAAACAAGCAAACAAACGTACTAGGTTACGTGGGCTCCCCTTAATAAGTCGACTGTCAATTTACATAGATAAAGAATCATGGAAAATTTTAGTCAAAAATAAATACTGGTTTTTGTTTTCTACATTTAGTTTAAACTAATACATATTATTTAATATATTAATATTGAATTTAATTTAATTTCAAAAAATATGAATAATTTGATTTACTTAACAATTTATTTAATCTTTTCAATTAAATTAATAATTATTAATAAATATAATTAAATTTAAAATATCTCCAAATATATACAATTCAAATAAAATTTTATATAATAATTTAAATATATTTAAAATAAATACTACATTATAAATGGGTTATATTTATTTTGAAAAATAAAATAATTTTATGAATAATTTGTTAATAAATATTATATAAGAGATTAAAATAAATTTATTTAATTAAAAATAGTTTATCTTTAAATTTTATCTAATACATAATTATTATTTGTGATTAAAATATAACTATATTTACATCATCAACTAATTAGGTTTCTGTTTTTTATTTAAAAAAGAAAAATAAAAAACGAAAACTAAAAAATATAATAAAAAACGAAACAATGCTGACATTGTAAGATTTAGAAAAAGCATTTCTCAATAATCCTGAAATCTTTATGCTTGCCAAACTTTGTTATAAGATTGAACTTGTTTTAAAGACTTAATTTGTTATTAGCGCGGCTTTTATAATTAATATTAAACTGTACAATCTTATGACATTTTTTAAATTTATTACTTAAAATTTTACATCTTTTAATTGAATGAATAATTTTTTAAAACTTAAACAAAACCAAAGGGATTAATAGATAAATATTCACGTAGTATTTAGTAAATATTTTACGTCATTAAATTGAATTTTTAAAATTCTAACAAAATAAATTACTACTCAATTAAAAAAATTTAATCACTTAAGTAATTATCATTTCTCAAACATATAGGTAGTTATCATTTATCATTTAATCAGGTTGACTTTCTCTCAAACCAAGCCTTAATGTCATTCTTGACTTTTCTGCAAGATGATCCCACGTTCGTCTGCATTACATTAGCTGCATGGACCTACAGAAATTTATGGCTATACATGAATGGCACAGAATTGGTCTTGGATAAATGGAAAAGAAGCATTGGTTCCAGCTGCATGGCAGTAGCTTATAATTAGCACCACCACGATTCTGAAACTGCATCATACACTTCCAGATTTAAGAGCTTGGAGCCATTTTAAGCCCTTCAAAGTAACAAAAATGAAGAAGAATGGCTATTCTCGTGTGGCTGAAGGAAGCTTGGAGCAAGAACTCTTGCAGTCTACTACTACTCATGATGATGATACGTCAACTGAAACTCCTGGTGAGCAATCTCTAGCTAGTTTTCTCCTTAAATTTAGCTTCTTTTAGCTTAGAAAATAGGATCCTGATGGTTGGTTCTGACTTCTGACTGCTGGAAAATCTTTTTCTGGAAAGTTTGATCTTTGTCACTGTCTCTTGTTTGGGCTGATATTATTAGGTAAGCAGTACTCGACAATGACGGAGTTGCAGCACGAGACTAAGAATCATATATATTACTTGCCACTGTACAAAGCTGCCATTAAAGGTGACTGGCGAACTGCCTGGAGCTTTTTTGAGGAAGATCCCAATGCATTGACTGCCCATGTCACTGAAGATCCCATGACTGCTCTCCACGTCGCCACTAGTACTGGTCAGAACTTGGAGTTTGTTCAGAACCTTGTGGAGTTGATCATTCGTAGATCTATCCGGGAGGACTTGGATTGGAAGACAACCAAATATGGGGACACACCTCTCCATAGTGCAGCTGCGGTAGGAAACATCGAAGCTGCAAAGGTTTTTGTTCAGAAAGCCCCAGGAATGCTACAACATACTAACAAATTCCATGACACACCTCTTCATACTGCTGCGGAGTTTGCCCACAGAGATACTATTTGGTATCTTCTTTCAAAGACTTCCCATGAGGATCGAAATTGCTTCACTGGCCAAGGTGGTGCTAAGCTCCTTAATCTTGTACTTGAAGCAGACTTCTATGGTTAGTGATCCAGTTCTTTATATACGAAGTCTCAGTCTTAGGACCTGCTAAAAAGGGTGTGTGCTCTCTCATTATGACATAAATGTCTGTCAACTAAACATGGACTCTTTGTTCATTGTATTGCCACGAACAGATATAGCCCTTTATCTCCTAAAGCGCTTCCCTGACCTAGCAATTGAAAAGGACAGAAAAAACGATACTGCTTTGGGGATTTTAGCTCGAAAGCCTCATGCTTTTCCAAGTGGAAGTAAGCTGGGATGCTTCCAACGTTTGCTGTATCATTGTAGGTGTTCCAATCCTTCACATCATTCAAAATTTTGGCTACAGATATGTGACTACCTGCATATACCAAACGTATATATCATGTTATCGTCTTCATTTCTTTATTTCTCCTGGTGTTTTCAGGTTTTTGTTTGGATGAAAATAGTGTCACTCAAAGTGCAGAACTAAAATTTCCTGAAGGGAAACAAAATGGGAACCTATCAAAGTCCAGGATGTTTGGATATTTCCAGCACGTATATGACACAAAGCTGATGCATATGCAAACTCGCGAAATTGTTAAAATCTTGTGTGACAAAGTTACGAATTCAAGCAAGTTAGATGCAAAAGATATGCTAGGAGCACCAATGCACAAGGCTGCCACAATGGGAATTCATGAGCTGGTCGAGGAGATTATCAAGGCTTACCCTTTCTCGGTTTGGATTAGAAGCGGTGAAGATATGCGCAATGTATTTCATCAAGCAGTTCTAAACCGCAAAGAAAAAGTATTCAATCTCTTATACCATATGAGTTTGCAGAAGCATTTTGTTACGAAATCAAAAGATGCATATGGAAACAACATCTTACACTTAGCAGGATTTTTAGGGCCAATCGATCAGATTTCTGGTCCGGCATTGCAGATGCAACGGGAATTACAGTGGTTCAAGGTGATTGTTTATACCTAACAACCACATCAACGCATTCGTCGGTTGTTTACTAGCCGTTCCCTTGTCTATAAGTAATCAAAACCAAGCAGCATGATCCAGATATTAACTAGCTTTCTTAACGATATCTGATTGCTTTTGAATGTTTGTGTGCAGGAAGTAAAAAAGCTTGTGAAACCATCATTCAAACAAGAGTTAAGCACTAACAAAAGGAAGGCGAAAAAAGAGAAAAACTCTAAAAAGGATCCAGGGGAGGTGCCTCCTGAAAATCAATCGAAAACATCAGTCAGCGATGGAGGAGGAAAGGAGAACCACAAGGGAAAAACGCCAAGGGAGGTGTTTTCAGAGAATCACAAGGACTTAGTCGAAAAGGGTGGGCAATGGATGAGAGACACAGCCTCATCATACACTCTTGTAGCCACCCTTATAGTTGGAGCTGTTTTCGCTGGTGCTTTATCACCTCCAGGTGGTAATGATTCTAATGGCATCCCAGTTTTCATAAACCACCCAGCTTTCGTGATTTACGAAGCATCAGATGCATTAGCCATGTTTGCTTCTGCTACTTCTGTGCTAATGTTTCTGGGGATACTCACAAATCGTTATGCCGAAAAAGATTTTCTGAGGGCCTTGCCAAGGAGGTTGTGCATTGGCCTCGTTTCTCTTTTCTTTTCTATACTATTCATGTTGGCAGCTTTTGGATCAGCACTTTACATAGTTCTTGTGCATCGAGTGAAATGGGTGGCAGCTCCAATACTCCTGCTAGCTTGTATCCCCATAACTTTGTTTGGATTGCTGCAGTTTCCTCTGCTTGTTGAAGTAGCCTGGTCCACATTTGGCCCCAGCAGATTCGGTCCTAAAGGCAAAGAAATCATATGCTAGTTTCATTCTGATCTTTGTCTTGCATCCTCAAAGAGTAAGGACCATTTGGCATTAAGCTTTGATTCTTTTCTTTTTCTTCTTTGCTCTCTGGGAACTTTCATCGAACACTTTGCGTGTGCTTAAGAGAAAAGGGGTTTTGTTTATGTACTTGATTTAGTTTAATAAAAAAATATGTTTGTTTGAGTTTTTAATTTTAATTTTTTTAATTTTTAAAATTTATGAAAACAAAAAAAAATATTTGTTCTTTTATTTTTTATAATCTAATTTACTATCAATTAAATTATATTATTTAATATATTAATTGTTAATAAATTATGAATAAATTTAATTTTATATTTTATTTTTAACTAATTTAAATTAATTATTAATTAAAAATGGTAATTTGATTTAATAATTTATTTAATTTTTTCATTAAATTAAATAAAATTAATTTAATAATCATTATCAAATATAATTAAATTTAAAGTATTTTTAAAATATATAAATTTCAAATAAAATAAAATTTTAAATTATTCATTTTAATAAAATAAAATTAATTTTATTGACATTTTATTAATAAATATTATATACGATTTTAAAATAAATTTAATTAATTAAAAATATATATCTTTAAGTTTTATTTCATACGTAATTATGATCAATAATAAAATATAACTGTATTAATATTAATAATCAAACAATTTTTTCTTTTTTCAAAAATTGTAAAACAAAAATAAAAAATCACAACCGAAAAACAAAATTAATTTAACAATTCTTAAGTTTTGCTCTCTTTCGCAACTTTTGCCAAACACTTTCCTTCTTGTTGAATCCAATTTGGATGCTTAAATATGATATTCATATAATGCGTATGTGACGAGGATGATAATTAGGCATGACATTAGGTCGGGTTAAGTTGATCCCACTCAAATTTGAGCTTGCCTTAAAATTTTATTTTTGACTTTAAGTTTGATCGAAAATTTGATCGAATCCTAAGCTCTAAGTTTGAATGCAAGCCTGATCGAGTTTGGGCAATTTAAAGTTCATATTTTTTTTAAAAATGTACTTTTATATGAAAATTTTAGGCTTCGAGTATAATGGAGTTCAAGTTTACCTTGAAACTCGATAAACTCAAGAGCTTGTTGAGTTTAGGTAAGGTTGGGTCGAATTAATAACTTGTAATAAATTTATTAAAAATAATGAATAATAAATAACTAATAAATGCACGTATACTTTATAAAATACGAAGTGAATTTTTTTCCAAACATATATTAAAAAAATTATTAGGTAAGTATATAATATATAAAATTATTTAATAATTTAAAATTAAATTAAAAATTTAAACTAATTAATAATAATAAATTTATCGTATCTCTAATTTCAACCAATTATCTCCAAAAAGAGTCCCCTGGTCTACTCTATGGAAATTGGGTATTGGGATTTCAGTTTTCAGTCTTCATTGATCCATTAGAAGTTTTAAGCTCTTTTTTTATTTAAAAGTTACAATATGTTGTTTGTTCTTTTTTCACTATCCAGGACTGTGTTTGAAGTAAACTGAATGCGAATGAACGAAAATGGAGTAATGAAGAACAAGTATGGAATTTCACTCTGACTTTCGGGGCCAGTCAGGAAAGCCTCTTACAAGAAAACGTCCAAGAAAGGGATGAGAAAGAGAGGAATATTCAGATGAGAAAAGAGTAGACAACACAAATCCTAAGAAAACATTCCTTATTTCCGCTAGTGTATATTGGTCTATACGTCCTACCCCTGCGCATGTCCTGCCAAATCTGTTACAATGAAATCATTCCATTTGTGTGGGCACCTTCTGATCCTTTCGCTCCTACGTGGTTATCGTGATGCTACTGAATCCTTCATTGCCACCTAGTCCTCCAAATTGTGAAGTGGCTATTGAGTTGGATGCTGCGCGATCACAACATTACCCCCTCCTTCAAAGAGAACCTTGTCCTCAAGGTTCAATGCAGGATAGTTGAGAAGCAGTTGATCCTTGTCTTCCCAAGTGGTCGCCCCTTCTTCCAATCCTTCCCATTGAATCAGCCATTGCTAAATTACGTTATCTCTTTTTTGCAATTGGCGTTGTTCCAGTATTTTAGTAGGCTGTAAAATCATTGTGGAATTAGAGTCCACCAAATGTAGTGGAGTAATTTGTTGAGTTGGTATTCCGACACATCTCTTCAACAAGGAGACATGAAAAACCGGATGAATCTTTGAACAATCTAGTAATTCTAAGTAACAGGCCGCACCTTCTTAATGATCTTGAAAGGACCAAAATAACGTGGACCTAATTTGTTATGCCTCTGCAAGCGCATTGAACTATGTCTATATGGTTGTAATTTCACATAAACCCATTCACCAATTGAGAACTGAACATCCTTGCGATGTAAATCAGCATAGGCCTTCATACGAGACTATGCCCTCAATAAGTTACCTTTGAGTAACTGTAGAATATCATCCCTTCGTAGCAATTGTGCTTCCACCAGCGCATCTCCAGCAGTCCCACGGATATATCTAGCGATCGTGGGGGGCGGTCTTTCATAGAGGATCTCAAATGGAGTAAGTTTTGCAGCCGTTTGGTACGAGGTGTTGTACCAAAATTCAGCTCAAGGCAATAAGTTTGTCCAAGAACCCAAGGAATCACCAACGAAGCAACAAAGATACATCTCCAATATTTTATTAAGTGCTTCTGTTTGACCATCGGTTTGCGGATGGTATGCAGTACTAAGAGATAAAGTAGTGCCCTGTAGTCTGTTGAACTTTGTCCAGAAGGCGGTGAGAAACCGTGGATCCTGATCCGTGATTATGGAGGAAGGAACGCCATATAAACGGATTATATCTGTGACGAAGACAGCGGCTACCTTCTCACTGGTTACAGGTGTCGTGAGGGCCATGAAATGCCCGTATTTAGATAATCTGTCCACTACTACCAAAATCACAGTCTTTCCTTTAGAACTAGGAAGGCCAGTAATAAAATCCATAGATATCGCTTCAAAAACCAAATCAGGAACAGATACCAGCTGTAGTAATCTTGCTGGTTTCATAGTGGAATCCTTCATTCGGTGGCAAATCTGACATTGGCTGACAGACTCCTTGACATCCTTTCATATAGATTTCCAATAAAAATTGGATGCTAAGCGATGGAAGGTGCATGCAATTCCTACGTGGCCCCCGGTGAGTGATGAATGGAATTTGGTGAGGAGTGGTTGGCGCAGGACTGAATCTGTAGTAATTACGATTCTGTTCCGAAAAAAAAAGATTCCATCCTTAACTGCAAAATCTGGAAAGGAGTGAGGATCAGCTCGCAATTCCTCCTTTTTCGCTATCAACTCTGGGTGGTTAAGATTCTCTTCCCTGATTTTATCAACTATGCCATATCGAATAGTAGATAAGGGAAACAGAGAGGCGAAGGTTACCTGAGATAACGAATCTGCCGCTGCATTATGACGGCCTGCATGGTAGATGATTTCAAAAACATATCCCACCAGCTTACAAAGCCACTTTTGCTACTCCGGAGTTTGAATGACCTGGTCCGTGAGATTCTTTAACGACTGTTGATCCGTGAGAATAGTAAATTTCCTGCCCAAGAGATATTGCCGCCATTTAGCTACAGCTTGTGTAATGGCATACATCTCCCTGTGATAAACAGAGGCCTGCTGCATACGGGGACATAATTTTTGGCTGAAATATGCCACTGGATGATTTTGTTGAGAGAGCACTGCACCATTCCCACAGCAGAAGAGTCTGTTTCTACAACAAAAGGGCAATTGAAGTTTGGTAGATGTAAAATAGGAGCTGAGGCTAGCAGGGATTTCAACTTCTCAAATCCTGCTTGTGTCTGCTCATTCCATTGGAAGCAGTCCCTGCGCAATAAACCAGTTAGAACACCCACAATGGACGCATAATGTTGTATGAAGTGGTGATAATATCCTGTCAATCTGAGAAATCCTCTGACATCTCGAACTGTTTTAGGCACAGGCCAGGATTGTATGGCTCGGATCTTTTCAGGATCTACAAATAGTCCCTCTGCTGAAACGATGTGGCCTAGGTAGTCCACTTGTTCTAGGCCAAATCGACATTTTGACTCCTTTGCAAACAACTGATTGTGCTTTAAAACCTGTAAAACAATCTGCAGGTGCCGTAAGTGATCTGCACATGAAACACTATACACCAAAATGTCGTCAAAGAATACAAGCATAAAACGTTGTAAGTAAGGACGGAATATATCATTCATGAGGGATTGAACGGTTGAAGGTGTGTAAGTCAGACCGAATGGCACGACTAAAAATTCAAAGTGGTCGTCGTGTGTCCAGAAACTGTTTTCTTTACATCAGATGCTTTCACGCGGATTTGATGGTACCTTGCGAGTAAGTCCAATTTGGAAAAATAGCAAGCCCTATGGAGTTCATTAAATAACTCATCGATGGAGGGTATAGGGAACCGATCACGAACTGTAACGGCATTCAATGCACAATAATCAACATAGAATCGCCATAAGCCGTCTTTCTTCCTTACTAACAATACCGGGGATGAAAAAGGGTTGGTACTAGGGCATATAATTCTTCCTTCAGCATGTCAGCCGCCAATTTCTCAATCTCCTGCTTCTGACAATAGGGATATCTATATGGTTTGACCACAACCGGAGAACAGAAAGGAATAAGTGGTATACTGTGTGCGAGGTGACGGAAGTCCGTGTGGGGCAGAGAAAACTTCTGGAAACTTTTGTAGGATGCGAATAATGTCTGGGCGATAATCAGGGCTTTGCTTCGTAGAGGACTCGTACAACTCCAATCTTAGAAAAGAGACCACGCCATCTATTTCTGATAGACGCCGAAGTGCATTTAGCGAAGCTGGTTGCACTGAATTGGTCGTTTCACCTTGCCATTTGATTCCTCTATCGGCAACCTTAAATTCGAATTGAGAACTCGCATAATCCGTGACCACTGGACCCAAGGTTGCTAACCATGATACACCAAGGACCATGTCCCATCCTTGTAAGGGTAACACAAAAAAATCTACCAACACTTCGTGCCCTTAGATGCAAACAGGAACATAACGTGCAATGCCCGAACAGAGAAGTCTTTCTCCATTACCAACCAAGACTCCAAACTGTTCCGTCGGTTCAACGTGAAGGTTCAGGAAGTTAGTTACTCTTGTCTGGACAAAACTGTGAGTGCTCCCTCCATCCAATAAGACTTGAACAGGGCTTCCATTAACATGTCCTTGAAAGCTGATGGTGGTGGGTGAGGAGTTACCTGACATTGCATAGTGGGAAATAGCAGTCGTAGGTGTCTCCTCCAAGGACTGGGTGGCCTCTGGCGTGGCCACAACAATCGTCTCACTATTCACTGTGGCAGTTAGTAAGTCTTCCTCTGTAAAGAAAAGTAACTGTGGTGGAGCTTTACATTTGTGATCCCATGAGTACTTCTTGTCACACTTAAAGCAGAGTCCTTGCGCTCGTCGATGCGCGACCTCAGCTAGTGATGGCTTGCATACTGGAAACTTGTTGTTCATAGCTGTGGAAGATGAAGGCGATGACAATTGGACGACTGGCTTAGGTGTCGACAAAAGGGGCAGGGATTTGCCCAAGGTGGGCCTGATGACCCCTTTCTCAAGTAGGATTTGTTTCTCGTGGGCATTGGCTAGGCGAATAGCCTCCTCCAAGTCAATGGGCTCACAAATCAACATAGCATTTTTAATATCCTCCTAAAGCCCAAAGATGAAACATCTAACCACAAACAAGTTGGGCAACAACATAGATCTGTTCATGGTGGACTCAAAACGAGCCCTATATTCTTCCACAGAAAACGTTTGACGTAACTTTACTAGCTGTCCCTCCGGGGATTCTAGATCTTTGTTCCGAAAACGTTTCTGTATGGCCTTCATAAATGGGTCCCAACCTGATAGTTGCCCATTGCGATGCATCCATTCAAACCATGTAGCTGCATCACCATCCAAATAAAAGGATGCAATGGTTAAGCGTTCGTCGTCCTTAATGTTGTAGAAGGAGAAATATCGGTTGGCGTTGAATACCCAAGTCTCTGCGTTCACCCCACTGAATCGTGGAAGTTCAACACAAGCTGGTTGGTGACGGTTGCTGGTGGAGCTACCGCTATTGTTGCTATTATGCTGGACTGATCCCATATGGACTGATGAACTCTCACCAGAACCGGACACTTGAGATCCGAGCTGTGATCGACTAAGCAGTTGCCGAAGTAACTTTTGCTGTTCGGTAAAGAGCTTGGACTAATCAGCTAACGTTGAGGTTAACGTAGCGATATCAGTTTCTAGTTTGGAGTGAGCTTCTTTGATTGCTGTGACATCGGTGTCAAGGGTGCGGAAACGGGTCTGGTATTCTGCCATCTGAGCAGCTCACAATGAAGGCACCAAATGAAGTAAACTGAATACGAATGAACGGAAATGGAGTAATGAAGAACAAGTATGGAATTTCACTATGACTTTCGGGGCACGTCAGGAAAGCCTCTTACAAGAAAACATCCAAGAAAGGGATGAGACAGAGAGGAATATTCAGATGAGAAAAGAGCAGACAACACAAATCCTAAGAAAACATTCCTTATTTCCGCCAGTGTATATTGGTCTGTACGTCCTACCCCTGCGCACGTCCTGCCAAATCTGTTACAATGAAATCATTCCATTTGTGTGGGCGCCTTCTGATCCTTTCGCTCCTACGTGGTTGTCGTGATGCTGCTGATTCCTTCATTGCCACCTGGTCCTCCAAATTGTGAAGTGGCTGCTGAGTTGGATGCTGCGTGATCACAACAGTGTTTTAGCATTATTTTGAAACCTAGTTGCCATCATGGTTTAGATTTTGGAGCATCAAATTTTGATTCACCTGTGGCCGTGTGTGCTTGTGATTTTTACTTCCGTTTATTGCATTTCCCATTTTTGGGATTTAATTTCAATCTCTATTCCCCTTCTCCAATAATAATAGACTAGTTTAGGGCATTGTTGGGCTTCTTTTCTATAGCTTGTGATGGACATTAGGGTATGAGTGGTGGCTTTGATTTATGGCAATAGAGTAAGGCCTAGTCCTTCACAGATTTTTGGGTCTAGGAGTAAATAAGATATTAACATATTATGGATATGTTCTTAAAACATCGAGACCCTTATAAGGAAGTCTTTAAAATTAGTGGAGATTTTAAATAAATAAAATATTTATATAACATGCATCCAAAAGGCAAAGTTGACGATGGATAAAGCAAAAGAGATTAATGAGTTCAAACTTTAGTACTTAGGGTGTTTAAGAAGACAAAATAGAGTAGGTATCTTGGTAATCAAGGCATTCGTACATCATGTTGTAGGGATAAAGAGGACTAATGATAGGATTAAGTCCATAAAGATTAAGTTGAAAGATGTTGTTTTCAATGTGGGATGTGCTTATGCACTTCAAGTAGGATTAAACGAAGAACTGAAGCATCAATTATGAGGAGAGCTAGATGAGATGATTCAGCAGGTCCCCTTTTGAGAGAGTTATTATAGGAGGAGGCTTTAATGGTCATATAAGGGCAATCTTAAATGGATATTCATAGAATCAAGGGGGTTTCGACTACAGTGATAGGAATGGTAGTAGGACTGCTTTGTTAGATTTCACAATAAATACATATAGCCATTTAAATGTATATTTCATCTGATGAATAAAAAAGAAAAAGGGCAAGACAAAGTAATTAACAACAACTGCTCCCAATTAATTGACTTTTCTCTAAACAATAAGAAAATTTAAAATAATGCATTAAGACATATGATCATTCAAATGTAATACTTTCATTTTTATGGGATTTTGGTTGACATAATTATTTTAATTTTTTATAATATATAAATTTATTAATTTTTTATATCTATAATAGGTAAATTAATAAATGTACGTATAATTTATAAATTATGTTTTTTTTATAATTTTACATGATTGTCCACTTCATGTTGTTTTTTTTTAGTCCACTTGGTCCACTCCATGGTAGCTTTACTTGTGCTTTTTGATTTGTTCTAGTCCTTGAAATCAAAGTTTGGTCTAAGTTATTAAGAATTACAGCTAGAGCAATATTGCAAGATTGGTTGGCTTGGCATGAATGCTTTTTCTTTTTCAGTTCTAAAGAGAACTCGGATAAATTTATCTGCTTCAATTTAAAGTTAACGGAGTCAGTTCGAGTCAGATTTTGAGTTACACATAAATTTAAACTCGAGCTCAAACTATTCAATTCAATTATGCCTGACATTTATTGTATTAAAATTTTAGACTATCCTAAGTCTTATTGTATGTAATGTGACATTGGCTAAAATTTTAATATTTTATAACTTTTAGAGATTATACTATAAAGTTTTTAAAATATTCAAAATAAATTTTAAATAGACAAAACATTAAGAAGATTAAATTTCATTTATTAAGTATCATATTATCATTAACGTCATACTTTTAAATATTTTTAATTAAATAGTAGACTCTAATATCATGTATATGTAACGTGATATAGTAGGGTTTTTAAAAACTTAAAATTATTATTATTTTTAAATAGTTTAATTATTATGTATTTTAATTAATCTCAAATCTAACTAATTTGAATAAAAAAATTAATTCTCAAACTATTCTAAAACCCTAATTAAACTCAAAATCTCTATTGCCTCCAAATGCCTCTCCTTTTTTGGTCTCTCTCTACTATCATATCATGAGGTGCGTTGTTTCATGTGATTAAAAAATAATCTCTATTTAATTTTCGTCATTTTTTTTGAAATGTTAAGATTCAATTTATTATAATGAAAATGATAAAATTCAAAATATTCTTTTAGCCAAAAATGACATTTAGGCCCAAGATAAGCTTATTGGGTCTAACTTGATCAGACCTAAAATCAATAGGTTCACCTAAAGTTAACTGGATCACATTCAAATCTTTTTTTATTTAAATTTTCATACTTGAGATCAGATTTGAGCTTAGGCTGCCCAATTTGACCTGAACTAGCCTAAATCTAAAATTTTTAAAAAAATTACTTTATTTTAAATGCATATATATGGAATAAGAATAATAATTATTATTAGACTAGGCACAAGCTTCCGATCATCTAAACTTAATTTGTTAAGCGTAAATCACATGCTTTTGAGTCTAATTGAACTTCAAGTCGGACATTAATTTCCGTTTGATATTAGCATATTCAACATATCTCTATTCTCTACTTTTGACCTGTCACACTTAAATATTGAGTGCTGCCGCGACTCAAATCATCAACCTTTCTCCGATTAATCCACTCTTTGGCTTTTTTCTTTTTCTTTTATTTATAATATATTCTTCAAAGTCTTGGTCAAGTTAAATTTTTAAGGGTTGGTTTACTTGACATTAATCTTTTTTGTCTTCATTACTCTGAGTCTTGTCCAAGTTGATTAATTGAAATTGTTAAGATCCATCCACCTACTCTGTAAATGCATAATACTTCGATCTAAGAAATATAATGCAGGAATGTGGTAACGCTCCCCTTCATTGACTTCTTCTTTAGTTTACAGACATGTACGTTGGGAATATGAACCGACCGATGTGGATCTTGTGGACTATTACTAGTGGTCTGAACCTACGAAATACAAGAGAACTGGAGCCAACTTGGCATTGACTAATTCACAAGTTCAAGTTTCAGACTTTTGGAGAAGAGAAAAACTCTTTAAGCCTGTCAAAATGAAGAGTAGATTGCTCGTAGAACGCAACAATCTTTGAGGAAATCAATCGCAATAAATGTCAGGAAATCAAATACCAACAGTACAAACCTTGTGAAACTTAGAAAAAGCAGTTCTCATTTCTCCTCGAATTATTCTGCTCGACAAACTTGTTATAAGATTGAACTTATATTTTCATATTCTATCTGTTCGTTCAGAAATAAAGAAGGATTTCAAAAAATCGATTTTTCTTTTAATTTTAGATGTGGAATATTTCTTTGATTAAAAAATATGTGATATTTCGAATCCTCGTTATTAATGAAATCAAAATGATCTCTGGATTAATAGAAATTCTTTTTATAAAATTCTTTTGTTGAACGAAACTAGATCTTATATTCTCATATACAGACTTTATTTGTTATCAATGTGACTTTTTATAATTAAAAAGTGAAGATCTTCAATAATGGATCAAATAAAAAATCGTATGAGTAATCTTATTTATTTCTAAATATTTATATTTATTCAATATTATTTCTATGCTTGATCACAGTAGATGCAATCTTAAGAATCATCTGATGGACTGAGAGGTGAAGTGTGATTTGTACACTAAGAAGATAAACACATTAGAGTTAACGATAGAGATATCCTAAACTAGTGTGATAACTTAGGGTTGCTTGTTCTTAATGAATTTGACTAGTTAGGTTTCACATTGAAAAATGGTAATCAACTAGTTGGGTATTCTTGTATGTCTTGAGAGAGAATACAAGTGAAATTCTATAGCTGTTATTATAACTTGTCATTCAATCAACTCCATAATTTGTCAATCAATTCTTTAAATTGGTGAATCCTGAAGCCCTAAATCTCAATCATCAAAATTTTCCTTGTTTGTTTATTTATAGTCTTTACAATCGATTGTTCACTCAAATCCAATCATCTTTTAATTTTCTTGTCATTTTTGTTCAAGTAATTATGATTAATTTAGTAGTAAGTATTTTAGTTCTTGTGGGATTCGACCTTGGAATACTTGATGTGTGAGTACTAGGAACGACTCTGTGCACTTGCAGATTTTGTCGACCAAGATACCGGATTAGATTCATTCAAGTACAATTGCGAAGAGGACTCCGAGCTCTACAACTTTCGTGAAGACCTTAACGAAAGATTTGACTTTCTGAAGAGTCAAAAGGGCGCGTTCTGAAGATGCTCAGTGTATGTTCGCCTAACGGACATAAAGTCCCTTCAAATGGACATCAGCGGAGAAAGATAGTTAACAGATCTATAAGTGTCCGCTTAACGGACATAATGTTTGCTTAACGGACACTTACTGTCCAAAATGCTCTAGAGACCTGTAAGTGTCCACTTAGCGGACATCATGTCTGCCTAACAGACATTAACAGCGTAGATACGATTTTTATTCTCCTGTTTAGTAAAGATTAGATTTCTTTGAACCCAAGACACTATATATGTATTCGTTTTAAAGACCTAAATAGGGGATTTAGCATTGAAAGCAAGGCAGAAACAGTGGAGGCACAAAAAGAGAGGAAAGAAGAG
Source organism: Erythroxylum suave (assembly GCA_027563595.1). Taxonomy (NCBI): domain Eukaryota; kingdom Viridiplantae; phylum Streptophyta; class Magnoliopsida; order Malpighiales; family Erythroxylaceae; genus Erythroxylum; species Erythroxylum suave. The sequence goes on along the minus strand of JAOSBN010000005.1, from coordinate 1,935,809 downwards.
GAAGAAAGGAGAGAGAAGCAAGCTTGTTTTTGTGTTCTTTCAACTTTCTCTCTCTACACTGTCTTGAATGTTGCTTGTTTCTATTTGTTCAGATTCTGTTATCATGTGCTGGAACTAAACCTCATTTAGGGTTAGGGATATAGCCTATTTTGTGGATTGATTGATGTTTTATGGATTGATTGGTGTTGAATGAAAGTTCTTGAGTTATATTTATCTTTCTTGAACTTCATTGTTGTTTCTATACTTGATCACCATAGATGCAATCTTAAGAATCATGTGATGGACTGAGAGGTGAAGTGTGATTTGTGCATTAGGAAGATAAACACATTAGATTTAGAGATAGAGATAGAGATATCCTAAACTAGTGTGATAACTTAGGCTTGCTTGTTCTTAATGAATTTGACTGGTTAGGTTTCACTTTGAAAAATAGTAATCAACTAATTGGGTATTCTTGTATGTCTTGAGAGATAATATAAGTGAATTTATGCAGCTGTTACTATAACTCGTTATTCAATCAATCTCATAATTTATCGATCAATTCCTTAAATTGGTGAATCCTAAAGTCCTAAATCTCAACATCGAAATTTTCCTTGTTTGTTTATTCATAGTCTTTACAATTGATTGTTCACTCAAATCCAATCAACTTTTAATTTTCTTGTCATTTTTGTTTAAGTAATTAGGATTGATTTAGTAGTAGTGAGTATTTTAGTCTTCATGGGATATGATTTTGGAATACTTGATATGTAAGTACTAGCAACGACTCTATGCACTTGTAGATTTTGTCGACTATATTACTAACATTTTTATCATAGTACATGAATTTTAATATTTTAGAGTATTTAAAAATTGAATTATAATATTTTTAAAACACTTAAAATAAATCGACAAAAACTTAAGCAGATTACATTTTTACTATTATTATTAATACGATACTTTTTAATATCTTTTTAATTAAGTAGTAGGCTCCACTATCATGTGTATGTAACCTGACGTATTTGGATTCGAAGAAGCCCAAAATCCTTCATTGAATCCAAATACCTCTCTAGGCTCCACGATCATGTACATGTAAGGTGATGTATTTGGATTCGGGTATTTGGATTCGAAGAAGCCCAAAATCCTTCATTGAATCCAAATGCCTCTCTTCCTCACATCCACACACACTCCTCTCTCTCCTTCAACGTCTCTTGTTTTTTGGCTGCCATGCAAAACCCTAAACGCTTCCTTTAGGGCAGCTGTAGCACGACAACTGAACTGATATAGATGGCTACGTTGTTCTCTATTGTAGTCGGACGCAAACCCCTTAACGCCTCCTTTAGGACAGTTGTAGCACGAAAACTGAACTGATATGGATGGCTACGTTGATCTCTATTGTAGTCAGACGAGTGCTTAGCTTAAAGCTACTGTCCTTAGCATAATGAAACTTGTTAAACTAGAAAAAAAAAAACACTTAAAAACATTGAAAACAACAAGATCATACTGTTTGAATGTCATCGTGGGTTCTGCTTTCCAAGACCAAGAGTTTCTCATATGATAAATAAACCAGCTAAACTACGGCAGGACAAAAGTCGAATATTCCAAATACTTGAGTCATACACTATCCAGACAAGAACATGTTCTTTTATTTCTTTTTTGGTTTTTATCTGCTTCCTCTTCAAGATACAGGAAGGTGTGCGGTGATATGACATGAAGAGTTTCAGAAAAGTGTTTTAGAAAAGCCATAGTTAATACCATTTTAAATAAAAAAGAAATAATTAGACTAGGCCTTAATATAGTTGACTTCAAACCATCCAAGTTTGATCCTATTCAACTTAGGTCATGTAATTCGAGTCTAATCGAACTTCGAGTCGGACATTAATTTCTATATGATATTAGCATATTCAATGTATCTACGTTCCCTTCTCTTGATCAATCACACCTAGAAAATATATTGAGTGATGGCACTACTCAAACCATCAGCCTCTCTTCAATTAGTCCATCAACCCGTGAACGACTAGCGAACTGGAGCCAACTTGGTACTGTCTGTTGTTTTTCTTAGTTCCAGATTTAAGAGCTTAGATCCATTTTAGTCCCTTCAAAGTAACAAAAATGAAGAACTGTTAGAATTCTATAGTCAACGTAGCAGTTAGTTAGTTAGTCATAAGTTAGCTATATTTGTTATTTCATTTTCTAGACAATTTGTATAAATACCCTTATGCTCTTAGCTGAAATATACTCTCTTGATCTTTCTACAATTCAGTTTTCTATCATGGTATTAGAGCTGATTACTTCCACTTCTCTAGTCTCTCTTGATTCTTTCTAAGTTTCCAGGTTTTCTTGCATTTTTTTTGCAACCTACCCCCAACTTTGTAGTTGCGTATCCTATTCTTGGTCTCTTCTTGCTTTAATTGAGTTTCGATTCTATGGTTAATCTCAATTCCTGGAGCATCAATCATACTTCTGGTGTAACTCAAAAGAACAGAAGAAAATCCTTCTAGTTCCTGTTATCTTCATGTGAACGAGAATCTAACTCTTATTCTTGTTTCTTTGGTTCTCACTGGACCAAATTATCATCAATGGCAATGAGCCATCAAGATGTCCCTTTTATCCAAGAACAAACTCAGCTTTGCCGATGGATTAATTATGCACCTTGCTTAAACAGATCCTTTATTTGTTCCTTGGTAAAGATGCAACAATTTGGTTATTTTTTTTGCTCATTCATTTTGTTTCATCTTCTATTGTGCAATCTATTAATTATTTAGTTAGATTTTGCATGTGAGATTTGGAATGATCTCAAAGCCAAGTTTGCTCAAAGCAATTCTTTTTGTATATGTGATCTTCAACTAGAAATCTATACTTGTCAACAAGGAATTCTTTATGTACAAGAGTACTTCGCTAAACTGAAAATCTTGTTGGATGAATGACATATCTTACATTCCATCCCATCCTGCTCTTGTGTTCCTCAATGTTCATGTGGTCTTTTCAAGAACATTAGGAAATTTCATAAAAATGATCAAGTCATAGTTTTTATTAAGGGACTAAATGAAAGTTATTCGACTGTGAAATCACAAATTCTATTGATGGGTCCTTTGCCTTCTTTGAATAAAGCATTCTCTTTGGTTCTTCAACAAGAAAGACTTTGGCATCGACGTCAGTGCCTTGTTAAAAGTAATAATATTTGCACAAAGAAAGTTTTTTAATAATTTCACACCGCCTGTATGCATACATTGCGGAAAGGAGGGTCATACCATTGACAGCAGATCTTGTTTGTGACCATAACGAGCAATAATTAAAAATTTTAATCGGTTCAATTGTAAAAATTTTGAATTATTTAATTTTTAATTTGATTTTTAATTTTTCGATTTAATTTATTTTAATAACTCTTGTTATTAAAAATAATTAATTTATTAATTAATCGATCAATTTTTATATATTACTAAATTTTTATAAATTAAAATAAATCAATTAATTTTTATTTAAACTTCAAAATTTTTAGAAAGTAAGAAAAGCATGATGATATTCTTCTCACTTGTAATTGTAGTTTCATTCTTCAAACCTAATGCAATGCCTGAAACCAATATCCCTTTTTATTCTCTTCTTAATCAATAAAAATAATAGGAAATCATTGCAGTCAGAAATTGTTCTTATCCAAGTCTCTTTGTTTATTTTCTTTTGGTCTTCGTCTTATCTGATTGAATAAAGAAATTGCACGTGCTAAACTAATCCCATAGCTCAGATTATCCACTAAATTCAACCGATAGCTTTCACTTTCCACTGTTGCATGAAAACTTTCCTTCAACTAATCGTTAGGTTCGGTATATTAAAATGATAGATGTCAGGATCAATGAAAGGCTTTTGGTCAGATTTTAGATGTCAGGATCAATGAAAGGCTTTTGGTCAGATTTTGCGAACCCCTTTTGGAAACAGAAAGTCTTTTTTATAACAAGTTGCTTGGCAATTACTAATTAATGACCTTCCAGTCTTCTTCTCCATGCTTTGTTCCCATACCCAGACAACATCACATTCCCATGATTCACGTGTAGGATTTCAATAAGTCGGAGTCATTTTTTATTGGAGTCATCTTCATAAATTTTAAGGTCAATTAATTATCCTAAAATGATATTATTTTATTTAGGTCAATTAATTTCTAAAGCTTAGATACTAAATTGAAAAAAAAATTTAAAAATTAAACACTTCTGAATATTATTTATTTAACAAGGAATTAAATAAAAATGATATTTAAATATTATTTATTTTTAAAATATTTATGTTGTTCATAATTATTTAAAATTTTGAAATTTAGCTTGATAGGACTGACTTGAATTATCATTTACTGGTTTTATCTGTATCTAAACGTCATCAATCTGATATAACACGACGTCATCTTCTTGACTTATTGTCACTCTGACTTTCCTGCAAGATGGATCCTACCTTCATCTGCATAACAGTAGTTGCATGACAGTAGCTTATAATTAGGACCACCAGGATTCTGAAACTGCATCATATAGTTCCAGATTTAAGAGCTTAGAGCCATTTTAGTCCATTCAAAGTAACAAAAATGAAGAAGAACGGCCATACTCGTGAGCCTCAAGGAAGTTTGGAGAAAGAACCCTTGCAATCTACTACTACTCATGATAATGATACTTCAACTGATCACCGTAGAGGAGGAAGGAAAGCCTCTGAAACTCCTGGTGAGCCACTCTAGCTAGTTTTCTCCTTAAATTTTGCTTCTTTTAGCTTAGAAAATAGGACCCTGATGGTTGGTTCTGAGTGCGGGAAAATCTTTTTCTGGAAAGTTTTGATCTTTGTGTCTGTTTCTTGTTCGTGCTGATATTAGGTAAGCACTCGACAATGACGGAGAAAGGGTTGCTGGAGACTAAGACACATCTTTATTACTTGCCACTGTACAAAGCTGCCATTAAAGGTGATTGGAGAACTGCTTCTAGCTATTTTGAGGAAGATCCCAATTCACTGACTGCCCATGTCACTGAACAGCACACGACTCCTCTCCATGCCGCCATTAGTAGTGGTCTGTCCTTGAAGTTTGTTCAAAACATTGTGCAGTCGATGTCTGGTGAATCTCTCCTTGTGAAAGACACAATTGGGAACACACCCCTTCATATTGCAGCTGCTGTAGGAAACTTAGAAGCTGCAAGGGTTTTGGTCCACGAAAATTCAAGATTGCCACAAGTTACTAACAATTTCAATGAGACACCTCTTCATGCTGCTGCAAAGTATGCCCAGAAAGACACTATTTGGTATCTTCTATCAGTGACTTCCCATGAGGATCCAAGTCCATTCACTGGCCAACGTGGAGCTAAGCTCCTCAATCATTTACTCGTAGCAGACTTCTACGGTTAGTCATTCAGTTCTTTATATACGAAGTCTCAGTCTTCGGATGTGGAAAAAAGGGTGTGTTCTTTCATTATCACATAAATGTCTCTCAACTAAAACATGGACTCTTTGTTCATTGTATTGCCATGAACAGATATAGCTCTTTATCTCCTGAATCGCTTCCCTGAGTTAGCAATTGAAAAGGACAGAAACAACGATACTGCTTTGGGGATTTTAGCTCGAAAGCCTCGTGCTTTTGCAAGTGGAAGTAAGCTGGGATGCTTCCAACGTTTGCTGTATCATTGTAGGCGTTCCAATTCTTCAGATCCTTCAACAATTTGGCTAAAGATGTGTTTACCTGCATATACTATATATATCATGTTTTCATCTTCATTTCTTTATTTCTCCTGGTGTTTTCAGGTATTTGTTTGAATGAAAATTGTGTCGCTCAAAGTGCAGAACCAAAATTTCCTGAAGGGCAACAAAATGCGAACTTATCAAAGTCCAGGATGTTTGGATATTTCCAGCACGTATATGACACAAAGCTGATGCATATGCAAACTGGCAGAATTGCGAAAATCTTGTGTGAGGAAGCTGTGAATTCAAGCAACTTAGATATAGAAGGTATGCTACGAGCTCCAATGCACATGGCTGCCACAATGGGAATTCAGGAGCTGGTTGAGGAGATTATCAAGGCTTACCCTTTCGCGGTTTGGTTTAGAATGGGTGAAGAGAAGCGCAATGTATTTCATCAAGCAGTTCTAAACCGCAGAGAAAATGTATTCAATCTCTTATACCGTATGAGTTTGCAGAAGCATTTTGTCGCAAAATCAACAGATGCAAATGGAAACAACATCTTACACTTAGCAGGATTTTTAGGGCCAATCGATCAAATTTCTGGTCCGGCATTGCAGATGCAACGGGAATTACAGTGGTTCAAGGTGATTATTTATACAGATACAACCACATCAATGCATTCTACGATTGTTTACTAGCCATTCCCTTTTCTATAAGTAATCAAAACCAAGCAGCATCATCAAGATAATAACTACCGTTCTTACCGATCTCTGATTGCTTTTGAATGTTTGCGTGCAGGAAGTAAAAAAGCATGTGAAACCATCATTCAAACGAGAGTTAAACAATAACAAAAAGAAAGGGAAACAAGGTAAAAAGTGCAAAAAGGTTTCAGGGGAGGTGCCTACTGAAAATCAATCGAAAACATCCGTCAGCGATGGAGGAGGAAAGGAAAACCACAAGGAAAAAACTCCAAGGGAGGTGTTTTCAGAGAATCACAAGGACTTAGTCGAAAAGGGAGGGCAATGGATGAGAGACACAGCCTCATCATACACTCTTGTAGCCACCCTTGTAGTTGGAGCAGTTTTCGCTGGCGCTTTATCACCTCCAGGTGGTAGTGATTCTAATGGCATCCCAGTTTTCATAAATCACCCAGCTTTCTTGATTTACGAAGCATCAGATGCATTAGCCATGTTTGCTTCTGCTACATCTGCGCTAATGTTTCTCGGGATACTCACAAATCGTTACGCAGAAAAAGATTTCCTCAGGGCCTTGCCAATGAGGTTGTGCATTGGCCTGGTTTCTCTTTTCTTCTCTATACTATTCATGTTGGCAGCTTTTGGATCAGCACTGTACCTGGTTCTTATGCATCGAGTGAAATGGGTGGCAGCTCCAATCATCCTGCTAGCTTGTATCCCCATAACTTTGTTTGGATTGCTGCAGTTTCCTCTGATGGTTGAAGTAGCCTGGTCCACATTTGGCCCAAGCAGATTTGGTCCTAAAGGCGAAGAAATCGTATGCTAGTTTCATTCTGACCATTGTCTCGCAACTTCAGAGAACATGGACCATTAGGCATTAAGCTTTGCTTCTTCTTATTTTCTCTTGTCGGACAATTTGCGTGCGAATGGATGCTTTTTTGCTTTTTTGTTTATTGATTTTACTAATATTCATACATGCGTTTGACTGTTTTATTTATAGGGACAACATTTGATCGGATAAGCAGAGTCGCCGCCGGGCTGAACTGAGTATTGGGCCTTTCTTCTAAAATTTTGGGCTAAATTTGGGCTTAAATTATCAAAACCTGACTTGACTTGAGGCCAAACTAATAATAGCAAAGCGAAGACGTTTTTGTTGTAAATAGTGTAGTGGTTTATCTACTATTTTGTAAATAGTGGTTTATCTACTATTTTGTAAATGGTGGATGACAATGATCCCATTATCTTTTATGCTTACCACATAATTATGT